>MU227220.1:405055-418008 GCA_018584345.1 Thuja plicata
TAAATCATTATGATCTAATTACTAACTCACCTATTCACTCTAGTTTGCTTTAGCTAACCTTAGGGTTTCCCTTTTAGGGTTTTGTGATTCCTTTATAAGGATTCACCTCTTTTGTTTTAGTAAGGAGTTCTTTTTCATCTCATTGTAATATAGAAACATATTGTTAATATATTGTTTTCTGTTGCATACGATGTCTCCTCTAGCTTTTTGGCCGCCATAGCTTTCTTCTTCTATCTATATCTTGCTTCTTCCATGTGACAGGTTTTCATGCAAGTGTTCTTGGGATATTAGCTTTCAGCCTAATCCAAAATGGTATCAGAGCTCGCTTGCTGCTCGCTATTCGTGATTCATTGAAGTGTACCAGACACAGAGGGTTTCAAAGGTTTTTCAATATTTTTTATTGGATCTGGGGGGTCTCTATTTTTTGGAGCACTTTGGAACAAAATCAACCTCACGGTTGTGTCCGGAAGGCCCAAAAACCCTAGAAATGACATTAAATTCATCCATTTTGGACTACTGGACTCTGAGGCAAAAAAAATTTGGTTTCCTGTGCCATACGACACAAAAACCAAGGCACAAATTACAAAAAAAATCAAAAAACCCTTACTTTTCTATGGTTTTTGGCTTAATAATTAGCGCGGTCAATACATTTTGTGGGGCGCCACCGTCGCACCACCACCACCGGCTGCGGGCCCTCTAGCAGTGGCCCCCGCCGGCCCAACTCCGCCGGCCTTTGTGCTCCTCGGCCCCACCACCATCGACCCCCACCGCCTCCCGGCCCCCGCCAGCACCGGCCCTGCCGCTCTATGCACCGCTGCCGCTGGCTTCCCCGGCCACTGCTCCGCCCAACCGCCTCTACTGCTCGGTTCCCACCTCCATCGCCTGGCTGACCCCGCCTCCGCGCTGCTCGGACCCGCTGCTGGTTTTTTGTTAGCCCCCGTGGGCCATTTAGCCCTGCGGCCGGTTATATTGATGACCAGGAGCCCCGACTTAGCCCCAGCGCACGCCATGTGCCCAGGGGCCTATTTTTTTCAGCCCCAGGGGCTTAAAGCCTATTTTTGGGGCCCTTTTGACCCTCCCGGACTGTTTTTGCTCTATCTTGAGCATACAGGGGTCTTTTTTCGAGTTCCATATACCATCGGAAAGCTCTTTCCGAGTATACATAATGTAAAGAGACAAGAATTAAAGACATATTTTAATAGAATAGAATTTGATCACAACTACAACATGGACTCTGATGTACTATTTTTTCAACATTAATAAAGATAAGTGCTCTTCTTTTTATTTGTGGTTATAAGTTATATATTTTCAATTAGTCTTTTAGATATTGTATTTTATAGAGTGTTTCATTATGTTAAATTCCCTGAGTATCATAATTCAAAATTAATATATATAGTTTAAATATCAATTGAAAAATCTGTGTAACTTCTCTTGTTTTTATCGGTCTCTTAATTTGAGTTAAATTTGATAAGATTATCTATATAGATTAATTTGAATTATAAGTCAAGTGGAAGCCTGTGAAGTGATAGTCTCTCTTTATTAAAAGAAAGTTTTTAAAACTGTCTCCGATTGTATGTAGGATTAAGAACTTTCTAACTCTATAGCCCAAGTATTTAGAAGGCACTAATCTAATCATTATTTGGAAATTGTCATTTGGTTCATACTTTGTAGTTTGTAGATTATTTAATCATTATTTCAAAAGCATTACTTTTCAATCCTTAGTATAATCCATTTTAGTCAAGCTTTATAGAGTAGAGATTATCAGGAGATTTGTTTCTTTCCTCCAAGGATCATTCACCACCTTTGGAGGAACTTTATTTTGTGTACGCAGTGGTGCGACATTGTGAATTTGATTGTTCAAGGTTAATTTAGGCCTACTAGCCTTGGCTTGATTAAGCCAAAATTGCACAGGTATCAAGTGGTGCATCACCATTATACATGTCAGTTGGCCAAAAGTGAATCCATCATTTTTGGGCACCAACACATTTGATAGACTTTAAATTTTTTGTAAGCTGCATATGCAAGAAGTAATCTAATAGCTTCAAGTCTAGCTACATTAGAAAAGGTCTATGTAAATCCAATATCTTCCATCTGTGAATATCCTTTGCATACTAATCTTGCTTTGTTCTAAAACACTTTGTTAGACCTGAGATCAGATTATTGAGAGGGAGGGTGAATCAATAATCTACCAAATAAACAAACTTTACAACCACTTAAACTTTAACCACCATTCACAAGATTAACCTTAATATAATAAAATGAAAATATTAAACATCTAAGATCATCAAAAAAATTGACACACAGATTTGTCTCGTGGAAAGTCAAATAGGGAGAAAATCAAAATGGGGATTAGTACCCACTAAAATAATGTACTCTTCTGAAGTACGCCCTATGAGGAGCTTAACCTTGTTAGGAGTTTACAACAACACTTTTAGGTGCTACCCAGTTAAGGGATTTACCTTAGGCATGTTAGAATCTTTACCATATTAATAGTAGCCTTTTTAGAGGACTTAAAACACAAGGTTATGTGTTACCTTATTAGAGGATTTACAATAAAGATCTGTTAGGATCTACCCTATTAGGGGATTTCAACTCCTGTAACTATTAGGGAACAACAACAATGATCTGCAAAATAGCACTACATCTACTTGATTAGATCTAGTTAAGCACAAAATCTCTTTTGAGAATACTTAACTCTTCCCTCTCTTGATCGCAACATGCACCTTACACCACACTTGCACAACACACACGATCAACAAATTTTGCATTCAACTTCAACCATTATATAATGAACTGATAGGTCCACCGCCTTGATCAAACCCTAAACTGAAATTACAAAGCTTCTTTCTCAAATCTAATGCGCCAAATAGAAAAATTAAATACACAAAACATATTTCCAAGACCCTGTCGGCCTATACAATGATTTACATATGAAGTTGAGTCAAAGAGTCAAACACATTTTGACCATAATCAAAATTCCCCAGGAATCTTCTCCATAAGATAACATCGATCAATGTGATGCCAGATCATCACCTCTAATCATGAATACACATGAATAAAAAATAACTCATTCATCATTAATCATCACCGCATCGATACTGATCATTGATACAAGATATTCCATTTCTATCTCAAGAACATAATCACTTAACCTATTGAATAACATTGTTTCTATTCACAGATCACTTATCCTTCTCACAGATCACTCAAAGTAGTTGTGATTGCAAATGTAGCATCCAAACACTGTTGACCACCATATCCTATCACCACGCCACAAGATACATCATAGATTTGAATATACATTCAAATCACCTATCACCTATCATCAATTGTTCTAGAAGTTATACTGTTATACTCCATTCGATTACAACTCTCACATAAAATTTATCTAGTAGCAACAATCATGCATTTGACTTCCAGAGACATACCTAATTCTCTCCTAAAGATAGCAACCATTGAAACTCATCATTCATCACATATATGCTTGAAAACATACTAAGAACACAAAATCAATAGTTGTCATGAATGACAATATAATATTTGATCATCATGTAATCAAATCACTATGTCATCACCAAAATACACTTACCATCACTGCATCATATATGCCAACAATTTCCCCCTTTGGCATTGATGGAAACACTCTATGCTTCACCAATTTTGGAAACACTCTCTTCATTAATAGAATACATAAACATCTTCAACATGAGACATTAAGAAAAATGGTTCCACTTCTATCCTTCACCTATTCTGCAATTAATCCCCCTTACACTAAACTTCACACATACATCTTCACATCCTCTTCTTACATCATCTCCATACATCTTCTATTATGAAAATACATTTTCTCCCCCTTTGAAAGTAATGTGAAAGGTGCTAAATACACCTGATATCTTCTTTGTAGTACATGACTAACCAAAGAACATTACTTCATCGACTACTCCCCCTAAGGAGTAACCTCGCAATATCAATTCACACTTAAGAATATTCAATGAATAATCTAGGACTAGTGGAACTGCATCTTCTTTTAATTCAGAAAAGATAGGGGAATGACCCCTAACCTACCTCTTAGGTACTCAAAACAATCCCTGGGAAATAACTTAGTAAATATATCAAAAAATTTCTACTTAGTTGGCACATACTCCAACCTTACTTCCTTTTCCAGTACCTATTCTCGAAAAAATAATATTTGATAGCTATGTGCTTAGTCTTAGAGTGCATCACTAGGTTCTTATAAATGTTAATAGCACTTGTATTGTCACAATATAGAAACAATGGTTCAATTAACTTCTCCTATATTCCTTCCATAATCTACTTAACCCACACTATCTGAGTACAATTAATTACAAAAAAAACATACTCAGCCTCAGTTGTTGATTGTGATATACAATTCGTCTTCTAACTTGTCTAGGATACAAGCCTCTCTCCAAGAAAGAATGCACCTTCACTTGTGCTCTTTCGATCATCAAAATTACCTTCCCAATCAACATTAATAAACACATTCAAAGAAAAATAACCTTTATGTCCATACCAGAGACCATAATATTCAGTCCCTTTAGGATATCTGAAGATTCTCTTCACTATAACCATATGAGATTCCTTAGGATTAGAAGAAATTTTAGCTACTAATCTAACTACCTGTGCTATATCTGGTCTACTGTGTACAACATACTACAACTTACCAATCATGGACCTGTAAAGTGTCTCATCCACTTCTTTAGAATCATCTTCATTTGACAGTTTGCAACCAATTACCATAGGGGTGCCAACCGATTTTGAGTTCTCTAGTCTAAAAGTCTTTAGTATTTATTTTACATACTTGGATTGACTTATGTAGATACCATCTTTCATCTATTAAACTTGCAATCCAATGAAGAATTTGATCTCACCAATCATAGATATCTCAAATTCTTTCCTCGTCGCATCTGCAAATGATGCGCTCAACTCTTCATTTCCACCAAAAAAGATATCATCTACAAATATCTCTGTAATTAGCAAGCTGTCATCTTTCTCAGTCTTCAAATACACATTGTTGTTGTCACTTGTTCTAAAAAAACTAATTTGAATCATATATGAGTGTAACCTCTCATACTATTCTCTAGGTGCTTGTGTCAATATATACAAATCTTTCTGTAATCTACACACCATATCTTACCTTCTGAATTAGAAAATTCTTCAGGTTGTTCAATCTATACCTCTTCTTCCAAAATACCATTAAGAAAAGATGACTTAACATTGATTTGGTGTACCATCTTGAATCCTTTGTAAGTAGCATAAGCGATAAATATTCTTACACCTTCACGTCTTTCCATAGGTGAAAATGTTTCACCATTGTCCAAGTCTTCCTCTTGTGCATATCCTTTGCACACCAATGTTTCCTTGTTTCTTAGCACTTTAATAGTCTCATCAATTTTGTTCTTGAAAATCTAATTCATACTAATCGCATTCTTCTCCACCAGTCTGGGCACTAATGTCTAGGTTTTGTTCCTCACAATCTATTCCAATTCTTCTTCCATAGATTTCATCCAATCTTCTTTTTTCAATGCTTCTTTAACTATTTTGGGCTCAAATTTAGATAAAAAAACATGTACATTCTCTTTCCTTTCTTCTAGTTAACACACCTACATTTCTATCACCAATAATTTGATCAGGTGAGTGATTCAAATTTACATACTTAGAAAATATTGGTTCAGTTATAGGATTTACTTCAAATGTTTGTATCTATTCTTTTTCATTGACCTATCTTTCCATTGGTTCTTCTGTAATGTGTTGAACCACTGATTGCATAAAAAAATCATGATAATTAGTCAATTCTATTAAGGAATCAAAAACTAGGAAAGTACCATGGCTTAGGGATTGGACATCTGATCAAGCAGCTATCCTCCTTTATAAAAACTCATTTAATTTATCAATCCAGGGATGTATTACTTGAAATGAGCCAGCAAAGCATATGCACCAAGGATTCTTACTCAGACTACACTATGACTGCAGGACACAAATTGCTTTGGAAGGAAACTATTCTATAGCTGGAGGAAAAAAATTGCTTTGAAAGGAAACTATTCTATAGTTGTACGAAATGAATGATGTAAAGCAAATGTGAAAGTGAAAATGCTGAAGGAATACTACAACTTGGAAACACAAATACTTGAAAACACAATTATAATGCTTCAACAGTTCTGCCACTTTGGCTGTAGGAAGTACTGGACTATCCTGCGGCTTTGGCTGCAAGAGCCGTGTTGACACTAGAATTTCAATATCAAGATGCAGGAAAATTTAAAATACACGCAAATGACTCTAACTAATTAGCACATATTCCTCACCAAGTGGGCCCCCTTGAGTGAGTATCCAAACTCAATTACACTGAACTAAAGATCAACAATTCAACTGTTATTGATTGAAAAGAGAATTACAGGATTCATAACAACTGTAAAACAATATGATGTAAAATATAACTGATAATGCCTTCCTTCTCATGTAGGAGAGGGGCTTTATTTAAAGAAGGAAAATCATCTAACTACTAACTAATCACACCATAGAGATAGGCAAAGCTTTTATTACAATCCTATCAACCATAAAGGGAAACTATAAAAATGGAGATAGAATAGGTCTAGGAAATAGGAAAGAACTGCTTTTGACAACAAATCTAACTTCCCACTCTCTCCTAGATTTATTCAGAGAATTTATTATGTTTCCTCAGTCTTTTCCTGACTGCTGGCACCTTGATTACCCCCGATCCACTTGCTGGTGTTGCACTTGATGTTCCCCATGTGAACATGCTACAAGACTAGGTCAAGCATCCAGTGCATGGGCACATTTTACTTGGTCAAGGTGACAATTGCTTTATTGATGCGCTGCACTTCAGATGTTAGGATAGAGACATTTATGATAATCAACACCAAAATACACATGCATAATTCATTTTCAAATAGCTAATTTATCCATAGAGACATAATCATAATTCCAAAGAAAATAATATAGCATATTCATCCAAGCATAACATATTTAAGTGTTTTTTATCCATAGCATAGGTCTGGTGGCAACATTCCACATAATAGAAAATATAAGTATATAGTATTTGAGAAATTATGATAAAACAAGGAAAAGATCCTAGCAAAATCTATCATAGGGCATCTAAAATATGAAATTAACATGCCTCATCATTCTGCCCCCTACGAAGACTATTGTCATCCCTTAGGCACTGAAACATTTCAGATCTTTGCAAGTACCCAAAGATCTCCTTCCCGAGTCTCACCACTTATGGAGGTGCCCACACACTAGCAGTATCCATTTGTGCACTCCATCTTGATCCATCAACTCATGTCCAATTTCTCATCTACCTCATTGTCTACATAGCTATATAGTGGCCATAGGAGAAGAGGAGGCTAAAAGGAAAGAGGGAGACACCTCTCAGGTCGAGGTTGCCTTCCCAGTTGTATGTAACACTAGACTCTTTGCATATCAACTCTTAGTTGATGAGGCTGTGGGGCTCATCCTTCTTTAATGCTAGAGTTAACTTGTCCCACCTCTGTCTCAATCCTTTTTCTTCTCTATTTCCTTCTACTAATGAGAGTTTCTCAAATGTTGCAAATACTTCTTCTCGGTTGCCCAAAATCCTTTTCCTATGGGTAGAGTCCTGCAATCCATAAACTATTTCCATCCAATTATAGTATAATCTATGGGGAGTACCACTTTCTGGTCACAAGGGGAGTGTAATAGTTTGTTCAATTCCCTTGAATGTACTTAATTCCTCTCCATAGTTTATCTCATTTTTTTACCAAGAAAGCAGAGTAGATAGGTGAATATCACCAACAAATAACAAGGGGTTCCAATTTGTATCGAAGGGAACAACATAATTGTGCAAGTAGAGTTCACATAAAAAATTCCTAATGCAATCCAATGATTCTTCATATGCTGCCACAAATTCTTGTGGTGAGTCTATGCTTGTGTACAAATCTCTAAGGAACCTCATTAATTTAAACATTATAAATTTTTCCTTTAGACATAGTGCATAGACCCTAGGAGGTGGTCCGCATTCTATTAGTTGTAGAATTAAATCTATAACAGAATCTAACTTGTCTTGAAAAATTTGTACTTCTTGTTGTTTCCTTCTTATTTACCTTTTTAATTTATCCCTTTCCAATTCCCACATTGAATTTTCATATTGCATTTGCATAAAGTAGTCAATGGAGATGGATTGGAGTGTTACCTGGTTCTTTCTTATTGGAGTGACCTACTCTGTTGCTGCTGTGACTACTTCTAGTTCATCAATGATTAAATCATCATGAGTTGGAACTATGGCATCATTCCCTTGATCATCTTCTTGCTGAGAAGAAGGTATATTGGGTGCTTTAGTGTGTTTTGTCTCCATGCATGATGTTTCTATATTTAGTGCTTCTGTGTCCATTTTCTCAGCTACAAGATCTATTTCCATCATATTCAGACACTCTGCACATGGGATCCCTGCTTGTAGTCATTCCTTCAAAGAATCCTCAATTAGATTATTAGGAGAGCAACCAGTCATTGCAGGTGAGTCTATTTTGTCTTCTTGTTGAGTGCTCAAATGAACATTGCATCATGGAGGAGTATTAATAGGCATTGCAAGGCACTTTTTTTATGTCCTTTGCTTCTTTATAGGAACAACTATAGGAGAAACAAGATTTCCAGGTAAAACATTAATTTATTCCCCTACATGTTCAGCTATTTTATCCTTTCCCCTTTCTTTCCTATGGGCACTCTATTTTTCTTTAGAAGTCTGCAAATGTGTAGAATCCTCGATTTTACCGCCCGCTTGGATAGGGTTTGGATTACCGGAAGGCATTTTCTCTGTTTCATCTCCCAAAGGAGAAGTAATTTCGTGTAACTTCTCTCGAATTGTAGTGTCATCATTTTCAAGCCACATCAGGGACATTTCCCTATGTTTCTTGATTTACACATTGTGGCCCTTCTCCTTGTAACTGTACATGGGGTGTGGTGATAAAATCATCCCAGGTCATAGGAGAGATATCCTATAAAGATCTCTCCACCAAGAGTTTTACTAACCCATGGTGGGTAGTTGCATTCAACTTCCCTTTCTAACCTCCTCTGAAATTAAATTTAACAAAGAGTATAGAAAATTAGGCACATTCACAAGGCGGCCATGCCAAAAATGACTCAATGGTTTAAAGTGTGCAGAAGGCAAGTATGAAAACCATCCTTTGCAAGTAATGTACCTTATAACATGGATAGCCAACTGAGAGTAATCTTCTGGAAGAGATGTTCTCTTGGTCCTTTATTTTCTAGACTTCAATACAACGTCTGTGGGCAAGGAAAACTCATCCCTAAGCTCTGTGCATCATGTTCACGTGGAAAAGATTCACATGTGGTGGGAAGTCTAGATACTTCTGCAATTCATGCTTCTAAATCTTCCACTCTTAACCCTTTTACATAGGCAACCCAATTTCTATAATTGTACAAGAACTCCAGGATTACAACCTCGTCATAGCCACATAGCCTGATGAAGTATGTAAGCCAATGCACATGGTTAAAGACTTGGATGCTGACTTGGTCCTAGAATAGGGATGAGTGATCCCCTGGTTCATGGCATATGAGTTGCCCACCCATTTTCACTAATAAATTTTGTAGCCCAAAGAAAATTCCCAATCACTTCAACTTCAAACCGCCTTTCATAGTTCTGCCCTTTGTATTCTTAATGTTCCTTACCTTGTATTCTGCCTAATCTTTAGGATATATAAAGTTGGTGAGTTCTCAATTTGGTTCTCTGGGTACTATAGCAGAGGAAATTTAAAAAAAAAACTAGAGCTAGAAAATGTGAGTTGGGTTTTTGAAAACAAAAGGCTTATCAGAAGATTTTGTATGTGGGTTGTCACATCAATTAAATTGAAATGATTGCACAAAATATCTTAAGTGAGGGTCATTATTGCAAAACACAATTTAACAGACCGCCCCTACAAAAAAGGTGACAGGTGTCCACACATGCTTGGCTATGAAGTACAATAGTACTTGGATGAATTACTAAATTAATTACAATGTAACCTATAATAATGTTAAATGAAATGAAAAACATTTCAAATAATAAATGAATGCGTACCTAGAGAATAATTACTTGTAAATTTCCAAATCTAGAAAGATCGGATAACGTGTGTTGAGAAAAAAGTAATAAGTGGTGCAATAATGATGGGACACATGAGTGAAGATGGCCAAAAACATTGATGTGATATGATGTGATGGTGGCTTTATTGCGAAAAAAGAGATTTTTGTTGGAAATAAAATTTTTATTATGACTATTTTTGAATAAAGTCAAAGTGACGACTGGAGTAAAACTCCACTCCAATTGGCCACAGGAAAGTCTTCAGCTGGAGGAGGTCCAGTTACTGCAGGATGGTCTTCAACTAGAGGAGGTCCATTAGCTGTAGGAGGTTCTTTAGCTGGAGGAATATCAAATTGTCGTAGGAACTTGGCCTTAGTGGCTAGCTTAAGGTACAGACAGAGTCTGTGACCATTAACCAATAATTTGAAATGCATAGGGTCGATTGTAGACAATTGGACTGCACTGTTAGCAAAAACTTTTTCAATCTCATAGGGACCAAGCCAATGAGTTGTAAGACTACCTTTATTTTCTTGAAACTAGGAATCATATAGAAGTGCCCAGTCACGTGCAATAAACTGTTTATTCCATATTTGTGACTCATGCCATTTATAGTGTTGTAGTTGAACTATCTCTTTGTTCTGTAAAGCTTCTTTTCTGATTTCATCTGGATGATTAAGCTACAGGAGTTTGTCTCTTTGAGCTGTAGGAAGATCCAAGTTGAGATGTAATGTTGTTCGTAAGGTTTTATGCTCAAATTTGATAGGCATTATAACAGTCTTTCCATACACCAACTCACAGGGTGTGAAACCTTTCGGTGTTTTCCATGTTGTGTGGTAAGCCCACACAGCTTCTTGTAATCTGATGCTCCAATACATTTTGTGTAATTGAACTATCCTAGTCAGGATAGCTTCAATCTCTCTATTTGTGATCTCTGCCTGACCATTCACCTAGGGATGATATGGACTAGACTTACAGTGGTGAATGTTGTACTCCTCCATAAGTGCAATGATCAGAGTAGAAGTGAACTGAGCCCCCTGATCGGTGACGAGTTCCTGTGGAACACCATACCTGGTAAATATTTCCTCATATAAAAACTATGCAACCCTGTTATCCTGAGCATGCTTCATAGCCTGCATTTCCACCCATTTAGTTACATAGTCAATGCAAACCAAAATGTAAGAGTTGTCATTTGATGGGGGATTAATTGGTCCCAAAAAATATAATCCCCATTTGTCAAATGGAGTGACTATTACCTGAGGGAACAAAGGATTTTCATCTGACTTGGTTGACCTTCCCATTCACTGACATCGATCATACTTGTGGGTGTAATTGGCTGCATCCTTATATAGAGTTGGTCAGTAATAACCAGTAGTGAGTATCTTCACAAATGTTTGTTTTGCTGCAAAATGGCCACCACAAGGTTCATCATGGAAGGAATGGAGGATATCATATGTCTCATCCTCATGAATACACCTTTGGAGAATCTAATCGGGTCCAGTGTAGAAGAGACAGTCGGCCAGCCAAAAAAATTAAAGGTTTTCTCAATTAACAACCTCTTTTCCTTGGGAGAAAAATGTGGTGCTACCTTTTGAGCAACTAGATAATTGACAATGTCATCATACCAGGGAGTATGAGCTGAAATAGAAAATAGGTGGTCATCTAGAAAGTTGTCATTGATGACAAGTGGGTCATCGGTATTCTGTAATTTGGAGAGGAAATCAAGAACTACATTTGTTTTTCCCAGTTTATCCACCATCGTGATGTCCAACTCTTGTAGCAGCAGGAGCCATCAGGAAAGCCTTCCTATGATAGTAGGATTGTTTACCAAATACTTGATAGCTGCATGACTAGTATGCACAAATATTGGGTAACCAGTTATGTAGTGGTGAAACTTGTTCAGTGCATATATAACAGCTAGAAGCTCTTTCTCTGTGATTGTGTAGTTCAGCTCTGCACACTGCAAATTTTTTCTTATGAAGTAGGTGGCATGCTCTATAGGCCCTTCTTTATGTCCTAGGATAGCATCTACAACATGGTAAGATGCATCAGTGTGTATATGGAACGACAATGCCTAATTAGGCCCTTAGAGAGTTGGTGCCTGAGTAAGAACAATCTTCAGCTACAAGAAGGATTCTTCACAAGATGTTGTCCATAAAAGTCTAAATCCTTTGTGAGAGGGGAATACATGGGCCTTTCCAGTTTACGAAAGTCCTTAATGAACCTCCAGTAATAACCAACATGCCTTAGAAAGCTGTGAACATCCTTCTACTTGGCTGGTGTAGGCAAGTTCATGATGACTTCAATTTTAGCAGGATCCACCTATATGCCTTTCCCAGAAATGCAATGACCTAACACAACACCTTCTTGCATCATCATGAGGCATTTCTCACTATTGAGGGACAGATTATGCTCCTCACATCTGGTAAGAACCTTGTCCAAATTGACCAATGTCTCCTCATAGGTTTCCCCATAAGTTGTGAAGTCATCCATGTATATTTCCATGCAATCACGTGAGATATCAGCAAAAATGCTAATAACCGCTCGCTAGAATGTAGCTGGAGCATTGAAGAGGCCAAAAGGAAGTATAGAGTAGGAAAATGTTCCCCAAGGGCAAGTGAATGTGGTTTTCTCCTAATCTTCAGGAACGATCTTGATCTGGTTGTAGCCACTATATCCATATAGGAAAGAAAAATAACACTTCCCTACTAAGGAATCATGGACTTGGTTAATAAAGGGCTAGAGAAATGGTCCTTCTTGGTGGCATTGTTAAGTTCCCTATAGTCGACACATACTCTTCACTTTCCTCCTTTTTTGGCAACTATAGGCGGCATGTTGCATACTGAGAGGGGAGGTTGGGGGGGAGGGG
>MU227220.1:425680-465819 GCA_018584345.1 Thuja plicata
TTCTCAATGAGAGATTGTGTGTCAATTTCACCAAAAGATTCAATTGGACATCCAAGGAGTTTGGCCATCTCCTTTTTACTCTTTATCATCTTTGCAACACTCTCTTCCAAGATTTTCTTTTCTTTATGCAATTTTTCTTGCAACTTTTGAATCATGTTTGCATGGACTTGATGGAATTGATTCTTTGGTTGTTTTGATGTCATTTGCCTTGGCTCAAAATATTTTTGTTACAAAGGTATATCTTATCTTTGATCAAAAGGTAATTGTGATTTTCCTTGTGATGAAAACATGGGTTGATAAGTTACTTGTTGCCTTTTGGATGCTTGGAACCTAGTGAAGATGTACATGATGACTATATGAAAATGCAAGATTTTTTTTGGATTTTTGGAAGATGCAAATTTTGAAATGCAAGGAGCTTATGCAAATGCAATCTAAGGCTTATGAAAATGCAATCTAAGGCTTATGCAACTATGTTTTTGGTTTTTTTTGAGGGACTTTTAGGATGAAAATGCAACCTAAATATGCATGGTCTTTATGCAAATACAAATTTGGACTTTGGATGATGTATGCAAAGCAACCTATGGCTTAATGTAATTGATTTTTTTGGATTTGAAAAATCTTTGGAAATTGCAAACCTAAGAGTCTAACCTTAGGAGAGTAAATAGGAATCTTGACTTTAAAAGGGATCAATTTGATAAAGGGATAAAAAGTGACTAGGTCCAACCCAACATGACAAAGATGGAGTGAGACCAAATGATAGGGGGGTTTGAAATTTGGGGAATAAGGGACCAAGTCAAGATTCTTTCTTCAATGACATAAGGTAAGACCCTAAAATTTGAATCCCTTTAGGATTTTACAAAGTTTTTTGAAAAGGATCTAAATGCAGTATGAGGATTTTTGTAAGGCAATATGTTGCTATGATGCAGGTTTAATGCAAGAGGATTAAGATTGAAAATGAAAGGATACTAATGCAATGTATGCAAAAGGGATTATGCTATGAATATGCAAGAATGAAGAAAACCGCAAGGCTCCAAGATAAATGTTTTTGGTCTCCATATGTTCACAAGGTTCTGAAACAAGATGTTTTGGGAAGGATCAAAGTGTCTCAAGAATGTTTGGGAATGCTTTTGAAATTTCTCTTTAAAATTTTGAAACACCCACACAAGACACGTTGTGAAGAATGGCTGGTGTAAAATTGAAACAAACACATCACAACCTAAGGATAGCAAGGACAATATCTTATGAATCCTCACTTGAATTGAAGTTCAGCCATGCTTACTACTAGCAGAAAACCTAGAATCTTGGAGGCACGGGCTCCTCCTTACATGTGCACTCACTTCTAAGGCACTCCAAGCTTCAAATCCCAAAGGTCATCACTTCCCAAGGGATTGTTGTCTTGACTAATAGCCACGAAAGTGTGGGGCATCTTAGTTGGTCTCCGACCTTCCGCGCCAATAGATAGAAGGTTTTTGGCTACTATGACATGGTTTTTTATAAGGGCATCCATTTGGGTGGTTATACGTGCCGCATATTAGCTCCATTATGGAGGCCTCCCAGCCTACGAAAGTTACATTCCATAGGTTTTAACACACCACAAGGGTACTGAGGGAGATCTTATTCCTGGTATAACACATTCAACACCTGTCCATTGTGAGAATAATGACAATGGCATATTTATATCCCGATTGGATGGGCTTTGCTTTAGCCTATTACCGTTTGGGTATCCACTCTCACTGGCTCTATTAAAGCACTTGGGAGGTAGCCACACTAAAGGACTTGCATGGATTTATCTTACACCCAAGATCCATAAAGGTGAGGGGAGAGGATACGTCCATATATTTCCTTGGATTTACAAACTAGAATACACTTCAAGCATATGAATGAAAATGGCTCATTTTATAGCACCAAGCTGAAGTGTTTGCTAACTACCAAAAATATACATGAAAGATTCAGAAAACACAAGGTCTTCTACAAACATCCTGCATTGAAATCGTTAGTAGTTTTTAGGATCCAATATTCATCCCACGATTGCCAAAATGCTGCACAAATCATTAGTAACACATAAAAATTTCTTATCAAGTGCAAAAATAGGAATAGGAATGAAAACAAGCAAAGAAACCCTCAAAAATGCAATGTTACCACCTGCACCAAATGTGATATCGCCTGCACATAATGTGATACCGCCCACACAGAATGTGATATCACTTGCATAGAACCTGGCTACCACCTAGACAGAACCTGGCTACCACTTGCATAGAACCTGGCTACCACTTGCGTATCTACTGATCAGAGGCCTAAAAATAACTAAAAACTTGCAAAAATAGAGCTTTTTCAACACCTAAGCATGAAATATCATTGAAAACATAGCTAGGGTTCATTATTTATGCCATTTAAGTGGATTTGTAAAGATTTAAGTGAGTTTGAAACCCTAACTAGCTTGCATGTGTATCAAAGTGGTTTAGGAACCCCTTAAGGGCAAAATCTGCATTTGATCCTAAACTAGTTTAGAGTTCATTTTAGGTACCCAAATCAGATATGCATGTTCATTTTAGGCCCCTTAACAACTTAAACAACTTGATCTTACATAAAATAGTCCATTTCCACCCCTAGTTAGGCTAGATTGCAAGTTTTCTTGAAATTTGAAAAAGCTTGATAGTATGAAACCCTAGGCTAGATGAGATCCATTTTAAGATCCCAAATACAAATGTGAATGTTAATTTTAGGCCTTTCCAATCAAAGTGTGAGGCTCATTAGCCACATTAGGGTTTATTAACCAAATTTAGGGTTAATTTGAATAGTTTAGGGTTCATTTCAACTTAAAAGCAGATAAAGAGCAGAAGGGAAAGCCTAAGATGTAGAATAGTTCCCTAAACATGAAAGAAGTGATCCTAAACCCTAAAAGAGGATCCCATATGACCAACTATGTAGCTAAGAATCCATCTACATAGATATGGGATCCAAGTGCGCAGGTCTGGGTACCACTTGCACATAAACAGTGACCACTTGCACAGAATGTACGACCGCCTGCGTAGCAAGCCCAGGTAGTATGACCACCTGCATAGAATGTATGACTGCTTGCACAGCAAGTGTAGGTGGTATGACTACCTACAAAGAATGTATGACTTCTTATGCAACAAGCACATCTGGTATGACCACCTGCACAGAATGTATGACCGCCTACACAACAAGTGCAGGTGGTATGACAACCTGCACATAATCTTTAATCGCCTGTGTAGCTTCTATAACCACCTGCACAACTCTCTTCCAAAACCTTAAAAAGAAACAAAAACAAAATTTTTTTTTATCATTTAAGGTTGTTTCACGTTGGTTTCACCAAATGTAAGACCAGAAAAGGGGTTAGAAAGCATATCTAGGTAACCACAAACCCTAAACAATATGCTACCCTAACTAATCTAATATTAAAACCATTTGAAATAAGAGTTGAAATATATGCAAGATAACACAAAAGAAAATCCCTTTAAATGTAGTTCTAATGGTCTCCTTTCTTCTCCATCGAGTTTGATATATTTCTCTTTGACAAACACAATTGCACAAAGAACTTGAAAGCTTGAATTGATAATGAGAATTACTAGGAGATAGTGGTTCTAAAAATCTCGTGGTTCAACCTTGAATGATAGAAATGCACCCATTTTATCAAAAATGAGACAATTAGGTGAGATAGCACAAAATCCTTACATAAATGCAGATTTTGGTTGGTGAGATGCTTGGAAGCATGAATGTGGGAGAGATATCGAGGAGATATTGGAGGATATTGAAGATATTGAGGAAGCACCTTAATGAGACAGGCTAGGTGGCAATGCTAAATGGTAAGCAACTGGTCCTATCCTCTCATGGATCTCAAAAGGTCCAACAAAATGAGGTGCTAGCTTAGAGCCCTTTCCAAAATGGATTGGATTTTTATGCGGTCACACTCTCAAGAAGACTCTATCTCCAACTAGATAGGCTCGATCAATCCTCTTCATATTTGCATACTTCTTCTGCCTATCTTGAGCTTCCTCAAGTTGCTACCTAATCAAAGTCACCTGCTGCTCCATATCTTTGACTAGCTTAGGACCAATGGAAACTCTATCCTTGATCCTATCCCAACTGAGTGGGGTCCTGCATGGCCTACCATAAATATCTTGGTAGGGAGGCATACCCAAGGAAGTCTGGTTCCCATTGTTATAGGAAAACTCCACTAAGTGTAGGCATTCTTCCCACCGTGTCTAATGGTCCATGACATACATGCAAAGCATGTCCTCTAACACCTAATTGAACCTTTCAGTCTGCCCATCTATCTCAGGATGATAAGCTATACTAAAGTTGAGTCTAGTACCCATAGCTGCCTGAAGTTCTCTCCAAAAGGATAAAGTGAAGAGAGAATCTCTAACCGAGATGATCTTATGAGGTATGCCATGAAGTCTGACAATATCTTGCAAGAACACTTGTGCCATTGCTGGTGCGGTAAAGGTAGTACACATAGGTGAAAAGTGAGCCACCTTAGTCAACTTGTCGACTGTCACCATGATGGAATCATGACAACGAGAAGACACAGGTAGACCTACTATGAAATCCATAGATATGGTATCCCATTTCCACACTGGTATCTCATGAGGCTGAAGGAGACCACCTGGATGATGGTGCTCCACCTTCACCCTCTGGTACTAGGCATGTAGCTATCATCTTTGCAATCTGCAATCTCATGTCGGGCCAATGATATAGTTGCCTCAAGTTGGCATGCATCTTCTTAACTTTGGGATGCGCTACATAAGGGGCCCTATGAGCCTCAAGCATTACAAAATCATGCAATCCACTAGAAGAAGGTATATAGATACATCCTCTATGACACAAAAGTCCTTCAGACTCCAAGGTATACTCTGAAAACTTCCCCTCAAGGGGTCTCTGAGATCAAATCAACTCACAAACCTCTGCATACATCTCATCTTCATGTAAGTGATGAAGAATGTGATCTCTCAAATCCATGCCAGTGGACATAGAAGAAAGATTGTGCAATCTCCTACTCAAGGCATCTGTGACCACGTTCTCTTTCCACTTGATGTAATGGACATCAAAATCATTTTCACATAAGAACTCCATCCATCTCCTCTTCCTAGCATTAAGGTTCGACTGAGTGAAGATGTACTGAAGACTCTGATGGTCTGAATGAAATTTTGAATCGATGCCCTAAGAGAAAATGTCACCATCTGACTAAAGCATGCACCACTTCTACAAGCTCAAGGTCATGGGTAGGGTAGTTGAGCTCACGAGTCTTTAGTTTCCTAGAATCGTAGGCTATAGCTCACCCACCTTGCATAAGGATTGCTCCTAAACCATCCAAAGAAGCATCTATGAAAACCAAAAAGTTTGTTGAGGGTTGTAGTACAACAAGAATGGGTGCACTGGTAAGTGCTCTCTTAAGCTTCTGAAAATCCTTATCACACTTCTCAGTCCACTCTAAATTCTTTCCCTTTCAATGAAGAGAAGTAATGTGGTGTGCTACATGAGAGAATCCCTCAAAAAACTGTCTATAGTATCTCGCTAAGCCCATGAAACTCCTAACTTTGGTCACAGTGGTAGGTGTTGGACAATCCATAATGAAATCTATCTTTGATGGGTCTATTGAGATCCCATCACCTGAAATAACATGACCTAGGTACTTGACCTCTGATCTAAAAATGGCACACTTCGACAAGCTACAATACAACTGGTTGTCTCTAAGACACTGTAATACTTGCCTCAAGTGTTCCTCATGCTCTTTCTCATCTTTGGAATATATCAAGATGTCATAGAGAAACACAACAACAAATTTGTCAAGGAAGGTACGAAATGCTCCATTCACAAGGCTCATAAACACAGATGGAGCATTTGTAAGACCAAGTGGAACCATAGTGAATTCATAGTGGTCATATCTAGTGTGGAATGCGGTCTTGTGGATATCACTGTTCATTATCCTCAACTGATGGTAACCCAATTTGAGGTCTATCTTTGAGAATAATCGGGCACCCTGCAACTGATCAAACAAGTCATTGATCCTAGAAAGTGGATAATGATTATTGATGGTAACTTTGTTTAACTGTCGGTACTCCATGCACAACCTAAGTGATCCATCTTTCTTCTTTACAAAGATAACTTGTGCACCCCAAGGAGAAACACTATGATGAATGTGTTTTTCCTCTAAGAGTTCTTCAAGCTGTGTCTTGAGCTCATTAAGCTCATTAGTGGTCATCCTATAAGGTTCTCTAGAAAATGGCTCAACTTCTAGTACAAGATCAATGTGAAAGTCTATAGCCCTATGAGGAGGCATACCAGGTAGCTCTGACAGAAACACATCTGCAAACTCTTGAAGAATGGGGAAGTCATCAAGAGAATTTTCCTTCTCTATCTCTTCTTCCCTATCACTGATGGTGATGGCATACAACTGGAATCCCTTCCGCATGCATCGTGTAAGCTGCATGGAAGAAATCACATGGAGGGATACAGGTCTATGGACTCCAATAATTACTATATCAGTAACATCATCATCCAAACATTCAATCCTCTTCTTATGACAATCTAGCTTGGCTCTATGGGAACTTAGCCAATCCATGCCAATAAATAGGTCGTAAGATCAAAGGGGAGTGACTCTGAGATGAGATATGGTGGTCATACCACCAATCTAGATTGGACAATCCTTAACCATCGAGGTCATGGAAACTCTAGCTCTTGAAGCTAACTCTACTTCCCATCTAACCTCTTGTCTAGTTGGCACTAGCCCGCAACGCTCCACAACCGATGGAGAAACAAAGGAGTCAGTGGCTCCAGTATCAAATAGAATAGTAACACCACTACCTCTGATCTTACCTAAGGCCTCAATAATGGTAGCTTGGTTCTCTACCTAGCAGTTGTCCACCACTGCAAAAACCATGTGGGACTTCCCCCTGTCCCCAAATATCAATTCTAAAACCACTGCACACTGACTACCACCCTATGGGAACTCTCTAGCTAAGTGTCCCATGGAACCACAAGTGTAACATGGTCGGAGTGACTGAAACTGAACACCAGGAGGCCTAGAATACTGAGATCCTATGGTGCTAGTGAATTGCTATAACCACCCCTAGAGGACTACTGAGTTTGTGTTGGAGGGGTGTATGGTGCCTGAGGTCTCTAGTCCTTTTTAGGATCTTGTGAGTACCACTTCTTGGGCTTAGAGCCCTACTGAACCTATGGTGACCTCTGTCGTTGGTTCTACTGAGACTATTGTGGCTATTGCTACTGCTACTGTGGGGCCCTGAATGTCTCTATAAGTTCCTCTGATTCCATTTCCATGGGGGTTTCTGATATCCAAAGGCCTGAGATGAAGAATGATGGTTCTGCGACCTATCCCTATAATCCCATGGGCCCCTAACTATCTCTTTGGCCACTAAGGCCCTATCCATTGTTAACCTCAAATCTCTTGAAGGTACCATGCATACCTTGTTTGAAATCGTAGGGTTTAACCCCTTAATAAAATTGTTCACCTGCAGTTTCTCATCTCCCATGTATTCAACAGAAGGTAGGAGGTCAAGAAACCTGCCCTCATACTGGGCTACTATGAGACCCCATTGCCAGAGGTCATGGAACTCGTCGATACAATGCTGCCTAAATTTCTTAGAGACATACCGCCCTTTGAAGAGCTCAAGGAAAGTTCCCAAAGTAAGGGTATTGATGTCTATGAGTCCCTTAGTCTCCTTGTGCCTCCACCAAGTGGATTCCCTGTCTCTAAACAAAAGAATTGTGAACCGTGCTTTAAGACTGCTACCATAATTCTGCAACCCAAAGCACCTTTCCAGGCTTAAAAGCCAAGCCTCTTCTCCTGCCCCATCTGCTTCTCATGTGAAGGGAGGCAGTTTAAGCCTCATCAATTTTGTGATTTGGTTCCCGATATTGGGGGTGCTCTATGGAGTCTCTGTGCACCACCCCTAGGAATACCTCCTGGCACTACAATAAACCCTTCCTCCTAATTAGCCTAGTTCTCTCCCATTCTAGGAGGTGGGCTCCTACTCCTCTCTCTCTCTCTCTCTCCTAATTAACTGGTGGCATACAGTCGAGAATGAGCATGACCAGGTTCTAAAAGGCCAACAATAGTGTTGCATTAGGATTGGGAGGGGGTTCAAGAGATGGAATTTGATCCCTCTTGTGATCCTCTACCTCAGGTCGTACCTCTACACGTGCTGCGGGGACACGTCTTTGACCACGCCCTTGCTGACGGGCCTGATAAGTGACAGGTGGAATCCTACACATGCAAGACAAATTTAGTGACAATGTAGTGGGTTAGGTTCCCAATGTTGCTAAACCTGGCTTTGATACCAAAATGCATGCCCAAAAGTTGGGCAAAAACACACCAACAAAAATTTTAAAACAAACCAAAAGGAAAGGTTATGCTACCCCAAAGGTATAGCAAGTGCACGCAAAATGGTGCATAGGAGAAATAGTAATTGGAAAGGTCATACGAGGTAGGATAGCTCTTAGAGATATCTTTCAAGGATTCCTAAACTAGATACCTTGATCGACATGCAAATCAAGATAGTTGACTAAAAGTCAACCAGATTTGACCAAAAGTCAAATGTACCTCAAAATACATGAGAGGAAGATACTAGGGTTTTCTAAGCCCTTTGGCAGGCTAAGGTACACAAGTTAGGGTAGTTGACCAAAAAGTCAAGCCTAGTTGACCAAAAGTCAACCATCACCGGAACACACGAAACTAGAAACCTAGGGTCTAGAGACTATAAGGAACACCTGGTTCAAAATCTAAGTTGAAAGGTCAAAGGTTTGTCTTCGATTGACCAAAAGTCAACCATGTACAAATCGGTCAAAGGCTGACAAAAAAATAAGTCCAAACGCTAAAAAAAGAAAAAAAAAAAAAAAGAATGATAGACTTAACGTTATTAATCCCTTGATTAGTTACTAAACAAAAAGAATCCTCTCTTGAAAATTAATTTCTCTTTATACAACATTTATAAATTGAAATTATTCGACTAACACTGATTCTAAAACTAAATATTTATACTAATATTACGATCAATTTTTTTTTGATTATATTGACATCTAATTAAATTTGAAGAACTAAACCAAATTAATTTAATTCTAAAAGATTATCTAACTATAGATAAAATCTAATTTAAAAATCCTTTATAGATGATTCTATTACTCAATTATTATCTAAATTACTAAAGTCCTATTAAACTCTATTATAAAGTAATCTAATACAATTTAATAATAAGAAATTAAATTCAAAACCTTATAGTAAACTAAAATCTAATACTAAAAATCTCTTTAAATCTAAACTATGCAAAAAAGATACTTTATTTAAATCTTCTAGACCTTACATAGTCATAACAAACTTTAAATAAAACATAGAAGAAAACTTAAACATCCTATCAAAATATTCCCTTCTATTCTATTGCATGGGAGATAGAAAATAAAATCACATTGAATGTTCTAACCCTAAAACGAAGGGTTCAAACCTACCGAAATTTCAAAAAAAAAAGAAAACCCTAATCACAAACTCTCCTCATAGCAGGAGGCGGCGAAAAACAGGCTGGAGGCGGCGAGAACGGATTGGAAGCCACAAGGCGGCATGTTGCATACGGAGAGGGGAGGTCGGGGGTATTGGAGGCGTGGCTAGCGCAGTAGCCGCCCGGCCCACCACTATCTATGCAGTGGTGGTGTGTGGCTTGGCACCGTCGGCCACCGTCCACGGCCTCCAAGATGCGCTGGAAGGGTGGGGGTGCGGGGGTGGCTTCAGCCATGCCCCAAACCCCAAAGAAAAATAATTTTTAAAAAAAAATTGTTTCAGCGCTCAACGCTATCTTTATTATTATTATTATTTTATTTAATAATATATGTAAAATGGATTTATCATTAAAAAGAACACTAAAGCTATAGTATATAAAAAGAAGGAATTATATATATATGGACTGTATACCCCCAAATTGGGGCTATATGCAGTCCTCTTTTCAAAAAAATTTAGTTACTCATTAGACTCTATATTTAATCCTCTTTCACTTGGTGGAATCAAAATTAGAAAACATGCATTTTTAATTTTTTGGAAAATTTCTAGAAATGCTTAAGGCAATAAAAATATATCTTTTCCACAAGAGCAAAAAAAAAAAAACAATATTAAGGTTACTAATTTTTTTTTGATTGTAGACCAAACTAAGGTTTATGGTTTTAAATGGCATTTTTCATAGTGAGAAAATTTAGCCCACAATCACTAAATAAACTAATCTATCCTATTGAGGACTTTTAACAAAGACTTCAATTTCAAGCTTTAAACTTGATTAAATTGAAATAGGCAAATAACTTATTTGCCTCAAAATGATATATATGCTTCCTTCCTATTACAAAATAAAACAAGGTTACAAATATCTTAAGATCTCAAATAGGGAGTAATTATATTTTTACATTGAATCTCATTACAGATTTGATAAAAATTTACAAGCAATATGGTTTGCATAAACCCCTGAAAGACCCTTTTTCAATTATGAAATAATGGAAGCCATAAAATTACAATGGTTATAAAATAATGAAGGATAACAATTTTTTTTCAATGAACTTATTACAACTTTGCAACAATGAAAACCATCAACAAGATAGGTTACAAAATGATGATTTTTCCAACCATACCCATCTTTCACATAAGGGTATAATGCATCTTCACTATCCCATCAGGAACCTGAATACGTTGAGGTTGACCATGGAGGCTCACCTTCCAACCTAGGCATTTACAAGGCCACCCCCGAGCTTGGGGATCCAATAAGGAATGAGATACAAATAGGCATAAAAAACTCAACTAACAACCATACATATACATAGAAATCACATAACAAAAAAACTTCCCATATAAGGTTGAACAAAAGGATAGCTCTCCAAGAGACCTTCTTAAAATAGGGGTAGTGGTAGACCTCACTGTAGGAGAAATTCAAGTATCAAAATGAAAACACAAGCCTCACATGGACTTGAAAAGGACCATCTTCACAAGTTGCAGTCCTGAAATAACTTCCACACATGGGAGACTCTACACTAATAGGAATCATTTCCTACTACCCCTTCAAGGTTACTCTTCCCTCCCAAGGGTGAGTGTGCCTTGAAGACACATTCGAAATCCAATAACAAAATAAAGACATTATAAAACAAAACATTAAATTTCAATTTTGAAAATAACTTCAAAACACATAGGACTCCATTAATGGAGTTTCAAGCTCAAGAACACACATGAACAAAAATAAATTACTTTAAAGAGATCCAACCTTAATCCAAAGCTAAGGTGACAAGAGAAATAGTGTTGAGCTATCCTTCCTAAGCTCCTCCAAAAATTCCTTCAAATTGAATTCTATCTCTAAGGGTAGAGAGTGGGTGAACACTCAACTCATCCTAAAAGCCTTCCCTAAATAGGCAAACCTCCAACAAGAACAAAGCTTAACCCAAAGGTGAGGTGATCCTAACCAACCCTTAACTATCCACTTTCCTAAACTCTCCATGGGTGGAGTCAAATGCAAGTTGGGTAGAAGAGGAAGATTGACCAAGGTTACACAATTTCTCAAATTCGCTCAAGTCTAAAAGTGACACTTTAGAGGTGCAATAAATGAGTTTAGAGGTTCATTAATGATTGAAAATGACCCCTAACCCATAGGGTACCAAATTGGGTAACTAAAACTGACCCCAGTTACCTCTTGGGAGCCCAAAAGACCCTCCTAAACTAACCCTGAAGTTAACCTACGGATTTCTAAGTCAAGAAGACTTTCTAGAAACTTCTAACCCTAAGGTAAGCTTGGGTACTACTCCTAGGTAACCTTAGTTAATCCTATAACTAACCTTGGTTCCCTTTATTAGCCATGTCAACATTAAATTGCAACAATTGTCAAATTTGGCACATTAAATTAAAACAAATGACATGACTCAATCACATGAACATTTACTAATCTAATTACACACATAAAAACTATGTTTACAAAATAACCACATAAACAATGAGGTCCATGTCTCTTTATATAAACAGGACCTTGGAATGCACAAAAATTTACATAGGTTCCAATACTGGGTCCCCGATTTAGATCCATGGTCAACTTTTCCTACACACTCAATGCACACATCAGTAGATCCAAAACAAAATGATATGAAACATAACACGACATCAATACTATCCATGCATATAAACCACGTCTACATTAGAGATGAAATGACCTAGCATCAGTTTCCTAAACCAAATTCATCGTATTACATTCATACATTTAAATCTCATATACGACATCATCATAACTGAAGCTGAATCAAAACATAAAGCATCTCAAATGTACCCTGATTACATAATTAGGTACTAAATATATAACACAAGATCTCACCAATCTTTAAATGTTTAAAAAGTCTCCAATAATCAAAGTGTGCCAAAGTATAAACTACTGAAAGCATGAGTAACAAAATAGTAAAACTCTGACAGTCTAATGTAGGTCTCACAGTTATACCATAGAAGAATCTATTAATGGAGGCGGTTGGACCTCATGGGGTAGAAATTGGTGGTATAGTTTCTTGGCTACAGGTGATGGAGGTAAGTTGTAATTAGGGTACAAAGCTTGCAAGGAATAATTATGGGGCCTTAGATAGTTAATGAAGATTGAATCTTGGCCATATTGGTTATATATAATGTTGGTGATTAAAGTGTCCTCTTCCTTTAGCCTTAGGAAGGGATCCCTTTATAACATTATGAGTTGGGCTACTGAGTTGACTACCTCATCTTCCTCCCTAATGTCAGCCCAAATTAGTGAGGCTAAATCCATTTGTGTTTGTGCTGGAGGGTATAAGGCTAATGTCTTAGTATGCTAACCATTATAAATGGTCATACCGCTTGAGCGGCATCCTATAAAGGCATCAGCAGTGGCTAGCCAAGATCGACCAAGAATTTTGGGGTAGCCTCCTAAGGTGGCCTTAGGAGAGAGTATCATAAAGTCTATAGGATAAGACCAGGTTTCAAGGTCAAAAACTAAATCCTCCACTACCCCGTCGGGTTTGACATTGGAAGTGTCTACAAGCTGCAAGACAATGGGTGTTTCTCAGAGGTTAGTGGTTCTAAGTTTCTGCATTATGTCCTTATTCATTACATTAATGGCAGCTCCTAAGTCTATCAAATCATTTTTGATGGCTTTCCCATTGATGGTAACTTCAACAACCGAGCTACCTAGGTCAGATTACTTGGGAACCACTATTTTTTTGAGCATGATATCAACAAGTTTCCCTAGGATATGAACTATCTAGGGATCCTTCCTCTTACGACTAGGATTTTTAAAGTAGGCCTCTTTGATAGCCCTTCCATATGTGGGAATATCCTTTATTGCTTGAAAAAGAAGAATCTAAACATTAATGTTCTTTAGTTGGTCTAGGATGTCAAAGGTTGCATCATTTGTATACTTAGAATTTGCATTCTGCAACCTTAATGGAAAGGGAGGTGAAGCTGGCTGGACTTTTTCTATCAATATTGTTGGGCCAATTGGAGTTGAATCTGGAGTAGTTTGAGGCATGGGCTCTTCTGGAGTTACTTTAGTTATAATAGGAGGTGTTGGTAGAGTAGTGCCTGAACATAAATGAATGTCATTGATTGCGTAGGCAGGGTATTGGTTTGGATCAATAGAATAGACATTTTAATGAGGTGCTAGAAGCCTATTATTAGGATTCAACTGAGGCTAGGTAGGAATTTCAGTAGGCTTAGGGGGTACTATAGTGGCTGCAGGAGATGGCACAAGTGCTTGCTGTTGGGGATGTTATAGTGGCTGCAGGAGTCTCTACTACTGGTTTGGCCATTGCTGACCTCCCCGCCACTGAGGATTTTTCTGCCAATTTCCTTGTGGAGGTTTCCAATTCCCTTAGGGTTGTTGCCAATTCCCTTGGGGTTTTTTCCATTAAGGACTTGGGTAAGGTTTCCACTGAGGCTGCAAATTATTCCAAGGGGGTATTGATTATTCATAGGTGGTTGCCATTGACTACTATAAAATGGACCATTAAAAGTAAGAGGGTCTTGAGGCATACCTTGTCTTTGAGCCCATGGTCTTCATTATGAAATGAAGAATACTTTCTCATCATCTCCTTCAATTAGCTTGTAGTCAGTGGGTAGCTGTGCAGTCTCCATATTAGCAACCAACTTGCAACAACAATCTCTCTTCTTCTGTCTATAATGTGGACATAATTCTTCTAGAATAGCTTTGACCTCCTCGTGCTTCTTTTCCCCCTACATTGTGTCCAACTGGGTGGTTGTGTTATTGATAATGTCATTCTTGAAGTCAGACAACAAATGTGTGACTTCAGTCTGAGAGGCCCCAGTGCCATTAGTTTTTCCTTCTGTGGATCTATATCCTTTGCCCTCCTTGGCCGTAGCTCTTGAGTAATTGAGGCATATTTTCTTGATATAATCCCATGTAGATTGGGTGATATCTCCCCCAGCCATAAGATCCAAGGCTTCAGTGTACACTTCATTTATACCCCATAAAAATAGAGGTTTTTGTGACTCTTGATTGAGCTAGTGCTGAGTATTTTTCTGCAAGCTAAACATGAAACTTGACACATAATCTTGTAGACTTTCATCCCTCTTCTATGTCATCTTGAAGATTTCATCCCCTCTCATATCATCTCCCTTGTATTACTCTTTATACTTTGTCAAGAATGCTACCTTCATTTCATTCCAATCATGGACAATGTCCTGACCTAAGCCCATAAAACATCTTAATGCAGACTCCTTGAGAGTTGTAGGAAAAAATTTGAGCCCATGGGCATCCATGGGGTAGTCATAACTATGGAAAAGGATATCAAACTCAAAGAGAAAAGGTATCTGGATCTTTGGTCACTAGGACATAGAATTTAGGAAGTGATGTAGAGGGAATATTCTTAAGGTTTTGATTATCATGCTGGTTAGTAATGGGAAATGGAAAGGTAGGAGGGTTTTCCATCCTAGGCGGATGCTAAAAGAGTCCTTGCAGTTGGTAAATGACTAGAGGCAGTGGATTTTGTTCTTGATTGTCTGGGTATTGGATTCTGAGATTGGCTAAGGCTTCTACAAATGGATTAAACTCAATTTCACCTTATAGAAGGTGAAAGTTCAGTGGATCACCTTCTAAAGATGATGATGAAGATGAGGATACAGGAAGGTTTACAATTGCATCCATGAACTAACCCTCCTCTTCATCTTTTTCTTATATAAAGATATCTCCTAAACAATTGTTGGGTAGTTTGGTAAGTACCTTCCTAGAGCATCTCTTCTTCTTCTATGCATACAGATAAATGAAAGATTGTGGTGGTGGAATGAAAGACTTTTTGATAGAAAAATCTATTTAAAAAGGATGTACATGATTTAATTGAATTCCATAAATGGCTGAATAAAAGAACTTGGCTCGACACCATCCTCGACAATAGCGCCAAAAATAATATTTTCTATTAAGGTATCAAAAACTAGGCAAGTACCATGACTCAGGGATTGGACATCCGACCGAGCAACTATCCTCATTTATAGAAACTTATTTAATTTATCAACCCAAGGACGTATTACTTGAAATGGGCCAGAAAAGTATATGCACCAAGAATTCTTACTCAGACCACGCTATGGCTACAAGAAACAAATTACTTTGGAAGGAAACTATTCTATAACTACAAGAAACAAATTTCTTTGAAAGGAAACTATTCTATAGCTATAGGACATGAATGATGTAAAGGAAATGCGGAAGTGAAAATGATGAAGGAATACTACAACTTGTAAACAAAAATACTTGAGAACACAATTATAGTGCTTCAATAGTTCTGCCACTTTGGATGGATGAAGTACTATACTATCTTGTGGCTTTGGCTGTAGGAGCTATGTTGACACCAAAATTTCAATATCAAGATGCAGGAAACTTTAAACTACATGAAAATGATTCTAACTAATTAACACAGATTCCTCACCAAGTAGGCCCCTTTGAGTGAAATTCCAAACTCAATTACACTGAACTAAAGATCAACAATTCATCTACTATTGATTTAAAAGTGAATTACAATATTCATAAAAACTATAAAACAACAGGATGTAAACTATATCTAATAACTCCCTCCTTCTCACATAGGAGCGGGGCTTTATTTAAAGAAGGAGAAATATCTAACTGCTAACTAATCACGCCATAGAGATAGGGAGAGATTTTATTACAATCCTATCGACCATAAAAGGGAAACTATAAAACTAGAGATAGAATAGGTCCAAGAAAGAGGAAAGAACTAATTTTGACAACAAATCTAACTTCCCACTCTCTCCTAGATTTCTTCATAGAATTTATTATGTTTCCTCCGTCTTGTTAGTAATAACTGAGAGGGGGGGGGGGTGAATCAGTGGCCTCCAAAATATTCCAATTAATCAACCCAAAAACTTAGTACCATAATATTAAGTCTCTAGTTATCTTCAGTCCTACAAGATGCATGCCTTCAAATAATCATATCAAATAACTACTTCTTAGAGTTATCCTTTAAACCTTATTCTTTATGTTTATCGAATAATAGTCTTTCGTTTACCAAAAAATAGTAAATAGCTTAGTGTATACCCATCAATCCAAATTAGTTATGTGTAATGCAAAACACTAAAGTAATGACTCATAAACACATTGAGACATGGATTTTTAACATGAAAATGCTGTTAAGGGAAAAACCCACTTGGGACCGGTAACCCAAAATTTTCACTCTTCTGAACTGAGCTCGGTGAAGAGCCAACCCTATTAAAGGTTAAAAACACATTGTTAGGTGTGACCTTGTTAGAGGATTTAAAAGATTAGTTTTTCACTTGATATCAGGCATCTCTATGATACCTTCTATGACTAAACCCTGGTTTGTCAAATGGTATCTGACATCTCATGCTATCTTCATGATCAAACTTTTTGATACTCCTTGGGATGTATCTCAATATAGAAAGTATCTTTAAATCCTGCTCAAGTAAGAGACTTTCTGAATCAATGGTTAAACTGAAATAGTAAGTAATTTGTTCACATATACAACTTATACTTGCAAATTTGCGGATCTATTGTAAGCTCATTAAACAATTCTGATCAATATATCTTTTCAATACCTTTGCTCCACTTTTTTTTTTCTTGGTGATGTTGTGCTCTATTGCTCGGTATATGTAGAAATCTTTAGCTATTTCCTTATCTTGATTGATCAGGACTGTATGAAGTTGTTCTTCATCAGTTTCTCTTCAACATCCACTTTTTTCATTCACTCCCCTTAATTCATAATGAATTAAGTTGTCTCTTTATAGACATGATATCACTATTTATTTCTTCTTGATTTTCTTGATCTTGGTGTGATCCGCAATCTTAGCCAATCTTGATTTAAATCATAACCCCTATTTTGTCTCATAAAAATCTTCTTGCCAACTGGATAAAATAGCTTTTTAATCCTTGACTTATCTTTGGATTTATCTTATCGATAAAAACAATGATAACAACAGTTAAGTCTATTTTTAGCTCTGTCAGCTAGATATTTTGATGTTTCTAAACTTTAGTTAACTTTAGTGTTTTAACTCTTTGATAGCTTTGGTCAACAGTTCAATTCTCCTTGGGCTTCTCCATCAGTTTTGTCTGTCCTTTGGGCTTCTCTGCAAAGTTCTACTCATTGGTTAACACTGTAAATTTGGCCATCGGTAATGCTTGTGATTATTCTCATCGGTAATGCTCATTAGTTTCTTTTCTCAGGCATCACTGTGACTTAACTATCTATTATCTCTATCCGTCGGGTTCCACTAGCTGTCAGTGTTTGAAGTCACTTAGTGAATGCTTTTCTTTTATGCATTACTGAAAGCATAATCTTTATCTCTCTGATTCTCTAAAGTCTTTGACACTTTGATTATAACCAATTAGATTATATCATGTTGACATCAATGAAAATACAATCCATTAACTAATTTAATGTCTTGCATCATCTTTGTGTATTTTGGTGATCAACTTAACATCTTCAAACATTCAATTAGTTACATGTCATCAATGTCTCCCTTTGGCATTAATGGCAACACACTACATTATGATACTACATTATAACTAATACAATATGAAATATAATAGTTGAAGTTCATCAATCTTTCCTATTGTAACTATTACAAATGTCTAGCTCTCAGTAAGCTCAAATAGCTTAGATTTGCTTCTTGTGGAGTGAATTTATTCAATCTTGAATCCCTTTACTGGATAGATGTAGCAGCTTCTATCTCTATTCTGATATGTGCTCTACCTTGACTGTTCCTCTTCTTGATAATCTCTTTTTCCTTTGACAACATTCTCTCTCTTTGTTACTTCTCTCCCTTAGATGGATATTTCATATGTAATCAATCTCTATGGAGATTAACTTTTCCTTTTGATTCTTAGGAACTTCTCTTCATGGATAATGATATAATCTCTTCTTGATAATGAGATAATCTCTCCCTTTGATAACAATGCCAAACAATTATTTCTTATATCATATTCAATTCCTTTATATAATATTTTCCTTGAATTTCTCTATCCATCAGCAATACTTTGTCTCTAGTGTTCGATGCAGATTTGTACCTTGATGTGTACAGATGTATCTATTGCTATTTACTCAATACTTGCATCAACATGAATGATCTTCTAATTGTGTGTAGGCTGATGCAGCCTCTTAGTCATCTTACTGACTGATAGACAAGGTTTGTACCCCTAGTCTCTATCTCAAGTACTCAAATGTATCTTTCGGTAATGGCTTGGTGAATATATCAGCTAATTTTTCCTTTGATTGAACATATTCTAGTATCACCTCCTTTACTTTCACTTGTTCTCTTAGATAGTGATACTTGATAGCAATATTCTTAGTCTTAGTATTCATGATTGGATTCTTAGAAATGTTAATTGCACTCGTATTATCACAATATATAATCACTGGTTCAAGAGTCTTCATATTCATACCTTCTAGTAAATGTTTGATCCATGCAATATTGGAAAAATTTGTTGCAACAACCACCTATTCTGCTTCTAGTGTAGACTGAGAGATGCATCCTTGCTTCTTGCTGATCCATGTGACAAGTCTTTCACGCATGAAGAATGCTCCTCCAGTTGTGCTCTTTCGGTCATCAATGTTTCCAGCCCAATCATCATCTGTATAAACTTGTAGCTCAAATTTTCCTTCTCTTTTATACCATAAGCCATAGTCCTCGGTGTCCTTCAGATATCTTAGAATTCTCTTGACAGCAGTCATATATGATTCTTTGGGATTAGCAGAGAATCTTGCAACTATTCCAGCTACATGTGCTATATCTGGTCTGGTGTGGACAACATACGTTAGTTTGGAAATTATTTATCTATACAAGGTCTTATTTACCTCATTTGATTTGTCTTCTTTTGTCATCTTATATCTAGTAGCCATAGGTGTTCCAACTACCTTGGAATCCTCCATCTTGAATATCTTTAGCACTTCCTTGATGTATTTACACTAAGTGATATATATACCTGCATCTTGTTGAAGAATCTGTAGACCAAGAAAGAATTTGATCTCCCCAAACATAGACATTTCAAATTCTTTGCTCATTTCTTTAGCAAAGGATTTGCATAACATTTCAATTCCTCCAAAAATGATATCATCAACAAATATTTCAGCAATCTGAATATTACCATCGATATCTTCTTTTAAGTACAGGTTACTATTTTCACTTGTTCTTACAAATTCAGTGCCAATGATATAGGAGTGAAGTCTTTCATACCAGGCTCTAGGTTCTTGTTTCAATCCATACAAGGCCTTATGTAGTCTACATACTATATTCCTCTTGTCTGGATCAACAAACCCTTCTAGTTGTTCAATGTATACCTCTTCTTCCAGTATTCCATTTAGGAATGCAGATTTGACATCCATCTGGTATACCTTGAATCCTTTGAATGCAGCATAAGAAAGTTAGATTCTTACTCCTTCTAGTCTAGAAATGGGTGCAAAGGTTTCACCATAATCAATACCTTCTTCTTGTGCATACCCCTTGCATACTAATCTTTCTTTGTTTCTTGTGACTTCTCCATTCTCATTCAGCTTGTTTTTGAATATCCATTTGGTATCGATGACATTCTTGTCATCTAGTCTTAGTACTAGTGTCCATGTAATGTTCTTCTCAATCTTTTCTATTTCTTCATTCATAGCACTGACCCATTCTTCATTCTCAAGTGCAGTATTAACATATTTAGGCTCAAAATCACAAAGTAAACATCTAGTGTTTAGTGACTTACTTCTTGCTCTCATTCCAGCCTTCTTGTCTCTTATGATTTGATTTTGTGGATGATGTCTTCTGACATACTTGAAAATTTTTGATTCATCTCTTTTTCCATCATTTTATTTTCTTGACCTTCATTCCGATCTCCATCGCTTGGTACATCATCTTGAGTATTATCCTGAATTTTGGTAATTGCAGCCTGATGCTTGGGTGCAATGTTATGTTGCTTAGGAGAAATACATTGTTTCTCAAGTAGAGTGTAAGGTTCTTCAGTATAAACAAACTTGTTGTAGTCTTCTGATTCTCTTCTGCTTTCCTTGTCATTCTTTTCTGCAAATTCATCTATCTTTACATTTGCACTTTCAATAATCTTGTTAGATGACTTGTTAAGACACTTATAAGCCTTGCTTTTGGTGGAATACCCTAGAAGGATACCTTCATCACTTAAGGAGTCAAGATTTCCATTTCTATCATCCTTCAAAATATAATATTGACTACCAAACATTCAAAAGTAACTTACATTGGGTGTGTAACCATACCAAAGCTCATAGGGTGTCTTATTTGTATCCTTTTTCAATTGTACTATGTTTAATGTATAGATAGTAGTACTGATAGCTTCCCTCTAGAAAGTTTGAGTGATGCTTTTCTCAATCATCAATGTTCTTTCACAGTCAACAATTGATCTGTTTCTCCTCTCAACAATTCCATTTTGCTATGGTGTTCTTGGTGCAGAAACTTGTCTTTTAATTCCATGCTCATTACATAAATTAGTGAATTCATCTTAAATAAATTCTCCTCCTCTATCTGACCTTAAGCATTTCAATTTCTTATCACTTTGTTTTTCTACCATAGCCTTATACCATTTAAACATCTTGAATGCTTCTTATTTATCTTTTAAGAACATAACTGTCACCATTCTAGAATAATCATCAACAAACAGAATGAAATACCTATCTCCATAGTAACTCTTTGTCCTCATAGGTCCACATAGACCAGTATGGAATAATTATAGAATTGAATTATATGTATGGGTTTTACTCTTGAAACTAGACTTTGTCATCTTACCTTTTTGACAGTTCTTGCACATGATATGCTCAGGCTTTGACATGCTCGGTAAGCCTCTGACATTCCTTTTGTTTATTATCTTTATCATGTTGTCAAAATTCACATGACACAATCTTTTGTGCCACAACCATATGTTTTCATTTCTAGCCATTAAAAAAGTGGTGTTAATGTCATCAAGATAGAAAAGGTTACCTTTTGTCTTCTCACCAGTTCTGATCAACCATCCTGATTCATTGAAGATCTTTGCCTTCTTATTTTCAAATGCTACTCGGTGACCTGTATTGTTCAGCTATGAAACACTTAACATATTATTATTCATTCCTTTTACCCAGTAAGAATTTTCACATTTGATCAGGTTATTTAACATTATAGTTCCTTTACCTTCAACTAGACAAGGTGTGTCATTACCCATTCTTACTGAGCTAGCATTATAGTATTCCAAAATTTCAAAATTTTGCTTATCACTGGTCATGTGGTGAGTGCAGCCACTATCTATGATCTAGACATCATTATTAATAACCTTAGATATGAGTGCAATTTATACATACATTTCTTCTTCTTTGTCTAAGTCATCTTTCATGGCTACAAATACCATTTTGATGTCTTCTTCATATTTAGTGTCAATATCATCAACTTTGTTCTCAGCTAGGTAACAAGATTTCTTTCCTTTGTCCTTTTAGTCTTGGGTATCTCTTCTTTCAGTTTGTTGGTTTCTTCAATAATCTTTGTTATCACCTTGGTCAAACTTCTTTTCATATGTTTTGTCAGTACTTCTGTCATCTTTTCTTCTGTTAGGATATCTTGCAAAAAAGTGTCCAACCTCTTTACAATTAAAACATGCAAGTGGTAATTTACCTTTGTATCTACATTTGCCTCTCTGCAATCTTCTTCCCATTAGTGCTTCAATCTCATCAAGTCCTTGATCCTCATTATCAATTTTACTATCATTTATAATATTGTGTCTATGACTTGACTTACTTATTTTCAAAGAAGATTTGAATGTAGATTTTGTAGATGGTAAGACACTATTATCAAAGTTATTCATCTCAAATGAAATCAGTCTACCAATCAAACTATCTAGAGTAACTGTATTGTTTGCAACTTCTCTCATTTCTTGAATAGCAGAAACTTTAATAGCGTATACAGGCAGTAAGGTTCTTAAGATTTTACTTACCACTATCTCCTCTTCAAGTACACCTCCAAATCCTTGGATAGCATTGACTACCTCTTTGATTCTGCAACTATACTGAGTGATATTTTCTCCTTCTTTCATCCTTAGGTCATCAAACCTCCCTCTTAGGATTTCTTCCTTGGCTCTTAGTACATTATCATCTCCTCCATATACCAACTTCAAATTATCCCAATTAATCAACCCAAAAACTTAGTACCACAATATTAAACCTCTAGTTATCTTCAATCCTACAACATGTATGCCTTCAAATAATCATATCAAATAACTACTGCTTAGAGTTATCTTTTAAAAATTTATTCTTTATGTTTACCAAATAGCGGTCTTTCATTTACCAAAAAATAGTAAATAACTTAGTGTATACCAATCAATCCATATTAGTTATGTGTAATGCAAAACACTAAATTAATGACTCATAAACACATTGACACATGGATTTTTAATGTGGAAACCCTGTTAAGGGAAAATCCACTTGGGACCGTTAACCCAAAATTTTCACTGTTCTGAAGTGAGCTCAGTGAAAAGCCAATCTTGTTAAAGGTTACAAACACACTGTTAGGTGTGACCTTGTTAGAGGATTTAAAATATTAGGCTGTCACTTGATATCAACCATCTCTATGCTACCTTCTATGACCAAACCCTAGTTTGTCAAATGGTATCTTTCATCTCATGCTATCTTCATGATCAAACTTGTTGATACTCCTTGGGATGTATCTAAATATAGAAAGGATCTTTAAATCTTTCTCTGTTAAGAGACTTTTTGGATAAATGGTTAAACTGAAACAGTAAATGATCTGTTCACATATACAACTTATACTTGCAAATTTTTAGATCTATTGTAAGATCATTAAACCATTCTGATCAATATATCTTTTCTATACCTTTGCTCCACTTTTGTTTCTTCTTAGTGATGTTGTTCTCTATTTATCGGTGTCCGCAGAAATATTTAGCTCTTTCCTCAGCTTAATTGATCAGGACTGTATGAAGTTTTTCTTCATCAATTTCTCTTTAGAATCTTCTTTTTTCATTCGCTTCCTTTAATTCATAATGAATTAAGTTGTCTCTTTATAGACATGATATCACTGTTCCTTTCTTCTTAATTTTATTGATCTTAGCATGATCCACAGTCTTAGCCAATCTTGATTTAAAGCATAACTCCTATTTTATCTAGTAGAAATATTCTTGCCAACTGGATAAAATAGCTTTTAAATCCTTCACTTATCTCTGGCTTTATCTTTTCTATAAAAACAATCATAACAACCAATTAAGTCTATTTTTATCTCTTCCAGCTAGATATTTTTTCATTTGTAAACTTCAGTTAGCTTTGGTGTTTTAACTCTTTGATAGCTTCAGTCAACACTCCAGTTCTCCTCAGGCTTCTCCGTTGGGGTTGTCTGTCTGTCGGGGTTGTCTGTCCTTCAGGCTTCTCTACAAAGTTCTTCAAGTTGGTTAACACTATAAATTTGGTCGGTGGTAATGCTTGTGATTTTGATCATCGGTTTCTTTTCTTGGGCATCACTGTAACTTAACTTTTTGTTATCTCTATCCGTCAGGTTTCACTAGCCATCGATGTTTGTCACTTAGTGAGTGCTTGTCTTTTATGCATTACTGAAAGCATAATATTTAGCTCTCTGATTCTTTGAATTCTTTAATACTTTGATTTTAACTGATTAGATTATATCAAGTTGACATCAATGACAATACAATCCATTAACTGATTTAATGTCTTGCATTATCTTTCTATATTTTTGTGATCAACTTAACATCGTCAAACATTCAATTAGTTACATCTCATCAAGTCTTTGCCTGACTTTTGCCACCTTGATCACCCCAGATCCACTTGCTGGTGTTGCACTTGATGTTCGTCCGTGTGAACCTGCTACAAGACTTGGTCAAGCATCCAACACATGGGTGCATTTTACCTGGTCAAGGTGACAGTTGCTATATTAACACGCTGCACTTCAGATGTTAGGATAGAGACATTTATGATAATCAACACCAAAATATGCATGCATCATTCATGTTCAAACAACTAATTCATCCATAGAGACATAATTATAATTCTAAAGTAAATAATATAGCATATTCATCCAAGCATAGCATATTTAAGTGTGTTTTATCCATAGCATAGGTCTAGTGGCGGCATGCCACATAATAGAAAATATAAGTATAAAGTATTTGAGAAAGTGTGATAAAACAGGGAAAAGATCCTAGTAAAATCTATCCTAACGCATCTAAAATATGGTATTAATATTCCTCATCAATAAACTTCAGTTTCCTTCTTGCTGGATTCATTATTCTTTTCAAAAACTTCATCTATTCTTACACTAGCACTTTCCACTATCTTATTCATTCTCTTGTTCAAACACTTGTAAGCTTTACTCTTAGAGGAATATCCTAAGAATATCCCCTCATCACTTCTTAGATCAATATTTTCATAATTTCCATCTCTTTTAATGTAACATCTATTTCAAAAGATTTTGAAATAATTAACACATGGTTTTCTACCATACCACAACTCATAGGAAGTTTTGTTTGTACCTTTCTTTAGCTGAACTCTATTCAAAGTATAAACTACAGTGCTGACCATTTCACTCTGATAGGTATGAGAAACATCTTTATGCATAATTAATGTCCTTTCACAATCAATGATTGATCTATTTCTTCTTTCAGCAATACCATTCTGCTGAGGTGTTCTAGGAGCAAACATATGTCTTTGAATTCCCTGATCTACACAATAAGTAGTAAACTCATGTGAAGTAATTAAACTCACCTCCTTTATTAGATCTAAGAATTTTTAGATTCTTACCTGTATCCTTCTCCACTCTATCTTTATAGATCTTAAACATGTGAAAAGCTTCAAATTTTTCCTTTAAGAAGATAACCGACATCATTCTACAAAAATAATCAACAAATAACATGAAGTATCTATCACCATAGTAACTCCTAGTTCTCATAGGACCACATAAATCAGTATGACCAAATCTAAGATATTTTCAAAAGAATAATTTTTACTAGTGAAACTAGAACTAGTTAAATTTCCAAGCTGAGATTCTTCGCACATTACATTGTGTGGTTTCACTAGGTTAGGAAAACCTCTAACCAACTTCATCTTACTAACTTTGATTAAGTTATTAAAAGTAACATGAAAGAACCTCTTATACCACAACCAACAATCTTGAACCTCATCAAGCAGGCAAATCTTAATAGTAGAATTCAGATGGAAAAAGTTACCTCTTGTTTGTTCACTGTAGAAATCAGTTCTCCTAATTTTCCAATAATTCTGCACATACCTCCATTGAAATCCAATCTAAAACCTTTGTTATTTAACCGTGAAACACTTAACAAATTGTATCTTAAATAATCAAACCAATAAACATCATCACAAATAGTTTTATCATTCAAAGAAATGGATCCTTTACCTTTCACCAAACATGGAGCATCCTTACCAAACCTTACTGAGCCTCCATCACATTCCTCCAACTTAATTAACTTTCTTTTATCACTGATCATGTGATGAGTGCACCCGTTGTCAATAATCCAGTTACCACCGTGAATCATGTTAGAAACTAAATCTCTCTCACCTTCTTTTGAGGGATCTTCCTTAACTATAAAAAACATAGTTTCTTCTTCATCTCTTCCATTGGATTCCTCATTGGTAATAACTTCCTTAGCTATCAATCAGGATTTCTTGTTCCTATCCTTGAATCTTCTTGGTTTTTCCTTCCTATCACTATTAGGGAATCTAGAGGCAATGTGACCAATTTTGTTACATGCAAATCACTTCAAATGAAACTTAACCTTGTATTTACCTTTCCCTCTAGGAATCCCTCTAGCAATCAAGGTTTCCAGATCCTCCTAATCTCTTTCTTCAGACAAGATAGATTCATAATAATTAGAGTGTCATTCTGAATAACTGTTAGACATCTCCTTTCCTTTCCTAGATGGTGCAATAGTCAATGATGAATTGAAAGAAACTTCAAATTTAGGCATTCTATTATCATAATTACTTAACTCAAATGCAATTAAATTCCCTATTAATGCATCCAGAGTAACAACAAAAGTTCCTAAAGATCTGAGTTGTTGAATAGCTGAAACCCTTTGAGCATACTATAGTAATAAAGTTCTTAAAATCTTTCTTACCACATCCTCCTTAGGAATATTTCCACTAGCACCTCAGATAGGAACAACAACTTCTTTGATTCTATAACTCTATAGATCAATGTTCTCATTGTATTGCATTCTCATCTCATCATACTTTCCTCTTAAGTTTTCAACCTTTGCCTTTTTCACATGTGGATCTCCACTATAGATAGTTTTCAACTTCTCCCAAATTTCACAAGCAATATCTAAGTCTTTAATATCAACATACTCTACATCTAAAAGAGTACTTGTAATAGCTTCCATAGTAGCAGCATGTTCATGCTTAACCTTCAAATGATCTGGAGTTAGGATTTTTGGGAGGACATGATACCTAATTAACACATGATCCTAATATTGATCACCCAAGCCCTTAAGATAGAGCATCATCTGACTGAACCATATAGAGTAGGACTTCTCTCTTGTGAATTTAGGACCTTCCTTTCTCATCATCTTATATCTTTACCTCAATCCATTAAGCTTCACCACAACAAAGAACCAGGGCTCTGATACCAATTTTTATACCTAAGATCAGAATAATGAGAGGGGGGAGGGGGGTGAACCGGTAATCTACCAAATAAACCAACTTTACAACCACTTAAACTTTAATCAACATTCACAAGATTAACCTTAGTAGAAAAAAATTAAAATATTAAACATCCAAAAATTTGAAACACAAATTTATCTTGTGGAAACCCAAATAGGGATAAAACCATGACGGGGATAAGTACCCACTAAAACAATGTACTCTTCTGAAGTACACCCTGTGAGGAGCTTAACCCTGTTAGGAGTTTACAAAATCACTATTAGGTGTTACCCGGTTAAGGGATTTACCTTATGCCTATTAGAACCTTTACCTTGATAAGAGTAGCCTTGTTAGAGGACTTAAAATACAAGCTAATGTGTCACCTTATTAGGAGATTTAATATAGATATGTTAGGATCTACCCTATTAGGGGATTTCAACTATTAGGGAGAAACAACAATAATGATTTGAAAAATAATACTACCTCTTCTTGATAATATCCACTTAAGCACAAAGTCTCTTCTTAGCATACTTAACTCTTCCCTGGCTTGATCGCAACATTCACCTTACACCGCACTTACACAACACACACAATCAACACATTTTGCATTCAACTTCAACCATTATATAATGAACTAATAATTCTACCACCTTGATCAAACCCTAAAATAAAATTACAAAGCATCTTTCTCAAATCCAATGTGCCAAATAAAAAAATTAAATATACAAAACATATTTCTAAGACCGAATTGGCCTATACAATGATTTATATATGAAGTTGAGCCAAAGAGTCAAACACATTTTGACCAAGCTCAAACTTCCTCAAGAATCTTCTCTACAAGATAACATCAATCAATGTGACACCAGATCATCACCTCCAATCGTGAATACATGTCACCAAAACATAACTCATTCATTGTTAATCACCACCGTTGTTGGAATAATGGAATGGTGTGTACTGAGAGGGGAGGGGTGAATAAATACCCTTAAATGTTTTTATCAATTAACCCTTATTAATCTATTCTTACATTACCGACCATATTTATTTTCTACCTTATGCATGTAATATCAAAACATAAATGTAATTGCATGTAAAAATTCATAGAAACATTCATGAAACATAGTTGCACATGACACAAGAATTGGTAATGCAGAAAACCCTTGTTAGAAGGTAAAAATTGCGGTGGGGATGAAACCCACAAAGCTTCACTATCTACAGAATAGAAGGTGCTAGTTAAGGCTACAAGTGTTATCACTTATGATGATCTTACTGTTGGAATTAATGGGAAGTGTGTACTGAGAGGGGAGGGGTGAATCAGTACCTCTAAAACTTTTGTATCTTTTAACCTGTATCCTTTAAGTTATCAATTGTTTATCCAACCATCTGTTCTATACTATCTTGATGCAAGATATATCAATTCATATATTTAATCAAACATGTGAATAGTCATAGAAAAATTCATGAAATTAATTGACACATAACACAAGATATGATTACATAGAAAACTCCTATGAGGAAGTAAAAACTGCAGTGGGGATGACACCCACAAATTCTTCACAATCTATATATTGGAAGGGGCTGGTTAAGGCTTACAATTTGATCACTTCTGATGATCTACCCAGTTAAGAGTATCTGTGGATACCTATTAAAGTCTACTCAATTAAGAGCTTTAGCAACACTATTGAGTGTGCACTCGGTTAAGAGATTTATACTTGGACTGTTAAATCCACCTTCCTTGAAAGGATTTTTACACTTTGCTTCACTTGTTAGAATGATAGAAAATTACAATTTTACCTGGTGTATGCAATCTCCTATTTCTGATTACAGATCCATTTAAGATTACAAGTATATGTATATCACCTAATGTGATTGACTAATACCTCTTCTGCTCAGTAGCCTCTATTCTTGGTTCTTGATAACCAAATTCACCTTTTGTTTTTTTGGTTCTTGAAACTTTCAATCTCTTCCATAGATGTGCTCGTGAGCTACAATCATCATCACATCATCATCAAACACTCTATAAAGAATGATTACAACGTCTATTTATAAGAAAGATTGACCTAATCAAGTTTCACGTAAAACAATGTCAACTCTAAGATCACATGTTTACAACTTTACCTTGATCTCCTAGTCTATGTGTTTTAAATTAGTTAGACTAATTAAAGCACTTAAATTTATGTTTCGTGTCCCTAAAAAAATGGTTTTAAAAACAAATCAAGATTCTATAAATAGAATAAGATTATTTTATTTGACGTGGAAGTCAGATCCACTTTTTGCGGGCTGCAATTGACTTTAGATTTTTGACGGTTGGTTATGCTCTGAAGTTAGTTGACTATCTTTTGGTTCCTTGCTTGAACTGTCCCCTTAGTTTTCTCTATGACTATTCTCTCAGTTTGCACTGACCTGATTTTTGGGTTCCACTTTTGGGTTCCTCTTTATCCTTTCGACTTTGCCTTTTTGGTTTACACACAAAATTTTGTCTTTGGTTTTCTTTGTACTTAGCCATTTTCAATGATCACTTATAGCTTATTTTTGGTTTTCTCTTTGTCATTTCTTTCAGTGTATTCTTACTAAAAGTGCTGTTTGCATACTAATGGTAAAATAATGTCATCAATCTCCCGCTTTGACATTAGTATCAAAATTTGATATGTGCAAAATACTAACAAAATGTTAAGTATGTACAACATATATAATCCTTAGTCATTTCATGACTCCCCCTATGTATATTCTGGTATATCATTAGTTTCCCTTTGCTTTTCCCCCCTTTTTTGATTATACATATAATTATTTTCCCCCTTTTTTGATATTAAGGGAAAAGGTATATACCTTATAGATTATCAAAAATGTGAGAGTGTGAAGACTTCATGTCTTCCATCATCTTCTCCCATTGTTCCTTCAGATTCTCTAGAGCCATGTGCTTGAGTGTGATCCTTAAGTGCATATTATAGATGTTGTCTGCTACAGACATCTAGAGAGTTCTATTAGTTGTCTTTCCGAACTGATATGTTGTTGAAGTAGTGTGAGATTCGTTAGAAGTTGAGCTTGGAGCTCAGTGACCTCTTCCCTGAATTGAGTTTCTGCTTCCTACAGTTCTTTCCTTAACCTTTTTACCTCTATAATTTTCTCATAATGCAAATTTAGTGCATTGTCATTAGTGGTTAAGCTATTAGTAGTAGTAGCTAGATCAGAATCTAACTTTTCTATCTTATCACTCTTCTCTTTAGTGAATTTGTCAATTTTGCTCAATGTTTAAATCAATGAAATAGCTTCAGCAATAATAGGATCTAATTCACTTATGAATTCTGAAAGCTTTACCTTGTTAACTACCACTTCTTGGCTGATTTTCTTAACATGTTTCTGCTGGTACTTCTTCTCTACTCTCTCTTCAATTGCCTTCTCTGCATCAATGTTTTGCGTTGTAATGGCTTCGGTGAGAGTGGCTAGTTGATCTAGGATAGGTCTATTTTGATCAAAATCAACATTGGGTACAATCTAGTGCAATATGTCCCTAGTTGTTTCTAGTACCATGGAGTCTCGGTGCTACTTCCTCATCTTCTCCTATAATGCCTTCCTCTGGCATATTTCATTGTATTCCTTCAATGCTTCATAGTTAAGTGTGGTTGGGTCATATTTGGGGATCTCATGATTTCATCTAAAGTGACTTCCAACTTGCTCTTTTTGGATTTCTTATTCTTCTTCTGAGTTTCACTTGAGTGTAGAACCATAGCCAATTTCTCAGCTTTATCTATTGTTCTAGATGAATTTAGTTGTGGTGTTGCCTCTTTTTGCTTCTTTTTTTGGTGTTATCTTGTCAGTTTTCTGTAGATGTCTTCACATCAACCTTTACATTATTGGTACCAAATTTTTTGGTTTCCTCAGGAGTGCCATCTTTGGGTTTTCTTCCTTCATTGGTGTCCTTATGCACTTCATCTATATTTTTTTGTGCATCCTTCTCGGTTGTGTCTCTATCTATTTGCTTTGATTCTCCTTCTGTAACCTTGTTACTTTTAGTTATAGTATGAGTGTCTCTGACGACATTCTGTTCATCGGTGTTGTCTTTCTTTTCTTCATCACCTGCATCCTCAAGAATGCTTGAGTCTTTTCCAGGTGTCTTATCTTTTTTCTAAATTATATTGATTGCTTGTATCAATATTGGCATGTTACTTGATATGTTCACCTGTGCACTGTCAAATGTTGTGTCCTGTTCATCGGTTTTGTCTTTGGTGACAGTGACATCTTCATCTTTTTGTATTCCTTCTGCTAGATCATCAGTAATGTCGATGATTATGTTTTCTACAATTCTATCCTTGGTGGTGTCCGAAAATGTTTCATCTATAACTTCCACATTCTTATTTCTGATTGTATCCATTTCTTCTTTATCTAACTCAACAATGGTTATGATGATTGGTCCTGTACTCTTTGTAGCTTGATTATCATCTTTATATTGCAGGTCTTTTTTGAGACTAGCTTCCTCAATAGGTCTATTAAGTGTTTTACTCTATTTCTTGTGACTTTCTTGTTCAATCTCTATAAGCCTCCCTTCAAGAAATTTGTAGGCTTACAACATGGGTGAGAAATCCTTTTTATGATTCTCCATCGTCTCATCAATTTATTCCCTCTTGGATTCAGGAGGCATAAGAGAAACAAGCACTCTTTCTCTTATCTCCTTCTCATTCTTTAAGGAAAATGTCCATCTAGCATATAATCTATCCAAGATTTCCCTTGGTACAATATTACCTTCAAACTGAATTGGTACGTACTTGAATTTGTACATCTTAGCAATGATGGCATCTTCAACTTTGTTTTGATCTTCTGGATCTAGTTTTATCCATCTTCTGATCTTAGAATCTATAATAGATCCTGAATTTGTAACAGATTTACATACCTTATCAATGATTTCTAGAACCTTAATCTTTTTTGCTTCTACACCTTCATCTTGTTTGGTGTCCTCAATATCCTCCCTTGTTTGAACAAACCTTCTTCTCTTTTATGACCCTCTTTTTCTATGTGGTTGGTTTCCTCTTGTAGGTTATAACTTTTCCTTTCTTCAAGGGTGAAGGAGTTGAGTCCTTTGTTGTTTGGCTTCTTGTCCTAGAGGCAACAGTGGTTCTTGGTTTCTTTGCTAGTGGAGGGTGTGGTGAATCTAACTTTGTGGCCTTGGAGTCATTCTTTTATGTAGCTTCACCAATGGGTGACTGGCCTTTGGTCTCTTCCTCCTTGTTAGATTCTTCTTTCTATTCAGTTTTTTCTTCTGATGCCAATAGTATATTCTTTAGGTTCTTGACCATTTTATCCTTTTTCCTGACTATTTTCTTTACAATTAGCCCTGATTTGATTCTTGATTTGGCCTCCTCACAAGTTCTAAACTTAGGTTGTTTCTTATCTAATGGTTCATTTATCAATGCATCAATTGCATTGGATGCTTGATCAATATTTACCTCATACTCTAGAGGTTATAGCCATGCTATCCTTGGTAAAGTAGGTGTGATGCATGTGTGGTTGGTGTCAACCATAAAACATATTTCATCTTTGAATTTCTCAATAAGTTGTTCAGGGATCCTTACTCTCTTCTGCATTCGGTCCTTGAATACTGTAAAGTATTCATCCATGAATGTTTCAAAGTTGTCTCCTAGTGATGTTATGTACATACAATGATTTTCATGGTGACCGGTTTTGTGGTATCCCATTTTACATCTCCTACTGATGGAAATGTTTCTTGAAAGTAGAAGAAATTGTACATGATAAGTGATCCAAACTTACATGTATTTTTCTTGGCATTTCTTATAGTCTTCAAATTTTCTTCTAGCTGGCTCAGTAGAAGTGTCGATAGGTCTAACTGAGTGCCTTTCTTCACAATCTTATAATTTGTATCTACTGAACCAGATGCTATGTTATTCATCCTACTTGCTCAGAAGAATTTGTAACCTATAACTCATGTTCTGAATTTAAGTTCATCATTAGTTATAGTTGATACCTTCAGTCCTCTGCCATCACACTTTGCTCCAGTGTTTTTCTCCATCTCAGCCTTGGGTGGATGTTTCAATGCTTTTACCTTCTTGGTTACAGGGTAACCAATGACTGCATGGATAACATCTCGGGTTATCATCTTAGGCTCATCCAGCCATAATTTGTGATTGTGCATTCAACTCAGTACTAACCAAATCCACTCAGTTTTGAATGCCTTCAGGAATAATAGGGAATTAGTGAGCCCTTTCACCTCTATGTATTTATGTTCATCTTTTAAGGATCCATCTTCATTGTAGAGCTTCTTGTAAGCTTGTTCTACCTCCAAATCACCAATTTCTATAATCTTGCAGTGGATGTAAGCTCGCACATCTTCGATGAGAAAAACCCTAGCTGGTATTTGTGAGAATGCTCCAGTATTGTCAGGTTGTGAAGCAACCTCAGGGTAAATATTTTAATGTGGTTCTTCACAGACAAAATTCTTGATGAGTTTGACCTCATCCTTCTTGATATTCTTCTATTTGGTGGTATTTAAGGTCGTGGCCAATATTTTGAAGAAATTTAGGGCTTTCTGAAAAATGCATAAACAAAGTTCTTGGTTGGCTTAGTAACTTACTGTTTACACCTGCAATGATCACTGATCTGTTGGTGTGCTCTAGTCAAATTGAAGTCGCTCTGTGATGATTTTTCTATTTTCTCAATTTTTCCTCTTGTCACTCTGCTATGGTCGTGGTGAACAATGAATCCCTTCTGTCATCCTTTTATAGGTGTTTTCCCTTAAAAGTGAGTCATTAATTCTCAACAAATCCTCGGTGTTCGAAGATGGATTTCATCGATTAAAACATTAACTTCTCTCCTTAGTGATGATGTGATATTTTGGGGCTATTATTCAAATCTTTTCTTTTACCGATGGGTTTCGGTGTTGCAAAAAACTTGTTCACTTTGCTTGATTACTGATGAGTCTCGGTTTACACTAGCAACTTTTCTTTCTCATGTTAACCGACGTGTCTCGGTAAGTGTAGGAAGTTTTAGCTTTGAGTTTATATTGAAAGATTTCGGTACGTATTACCTGATAGCATAGTTATCATAGATCTTAATAAGTAGTATTATGATGCATCTTTACTTATGCTAATTTTGCATTTGATCAACATATTATGGAACTGATGTAAAATAATACATGGTGTAATGCAACTCCATACTTACTTGTTCTGCTTAGGTCAGGGTGGTGATGTCACCAGATCCATTGGATGAGGTGTCACCATTTGCATTGCTCGGTCCAGCTTCATCATTTTTTGAAGCTCTTCTCCACATTTTGTCTCTCATTCTCTAGATGTCTTCAATGGTATTTCCATTGGGATATGTGTTGGTCTCTGTCATTCGGTCTCTGTAGTCTTTCTTGAGATGACCAACTTTATGATAGTATAAGCATGCCATTCCACGGTTAGTCTAGCCTCTAGACTTTCTAGTCTATTGTCTCATATAGTTTGCAAAAATGTGACCAAATCTTCCACATGATATACAATTTTTCCATGTGTTGTAATCCCATACATACTGGTTACTGACTCTTTTCGATTGATAGGTGGTTTCTTCACTGTTAGGCTTCCATGCTTGCTTTTCCTTTTTCCAGCATTCAATAATTATGTGCCCATTCATTTTGCATGTAGGAAAATATTTGTCCATGTAGGTTTCCTTCTTTGGTTGTTTCATCTTAGACTTACATTCATATGCTTTATGTCCTTTCTTGTTATATTTATAAAAAAATCCTATGAATGAAGATGTGGATTTAGGAATACCTTTCATTTTTCTCTTATAGACATTTGATGTGTGGCCTTTCTTTCCATAGTGATTGCATGTAAGCTTTCTTGGTTTTGGATTTGTATGTGATTCTTCATTCTCGGTAAATCCTAGACCGGTGTTGTTGCTGATTCTTCATTTTCGATCAAGAAAATCATCCATTCTTTTATCGCTTTCTTCAGATTTCTTTATAATTTCATTATGCTACTGCTGAGTTCTTATTTCATGTTTCAAATTTTCAATCTCATCCCTTAGCTCTCCAATAGCTTCTATTCTTTCAATGAGTTCAACATTCATCATGTTTGCCTCTTGACTCATAAAAATAATCTGATTTGTAACTTCATGATGATGTTCTATCAATATTTGTATTTTAGATTCTTTCTCTTGTAGCTTTTCAAAAATATTCCTTCTATCATCAATAGCTAGTGTTCTTTCTTTCTCAGCTTGTCTAGCATTGTTCATGAAATCAATCATTTTTACCATTTGTGCCTCTTGACCGATTTGCAGAGATTTCACTTGTCCAGCCAGATGTTGATTGATTTCATTCAGGCATGTGATGCTTTCTTCCGATGTATCTGATTCTTTTCTTGTAGTTGATTATGAATACTCAAATAAATATGGTATCTCTTCCTCATGGTAATCTATTTCATTACAGGGAGATGCCATAATCTTTCTTTCATCTAACAACTATCTCATATTGATTCTAGCTTCTTTATACTGCTCATAGAAGATTTTAATTTCAAGCTTCTTATTCTCAATACTTTTGTCAAGACTTTACTTCTCCATTGTATGATATTTTCTCTTAATCCTTTAAGCTTTTCCAAATAAAATACTTAGCTCTGATACCAATTATTGGAATTAATGGGAAGTGTGCATTAAGAGGGGAGGGTTGAATCAATACCTCTAAAACTTTTGTATCTTTTAACCTGTATCCTTTAAGTTATCAATTGTTTATCCAACCATTTGTTCTATACTATCTTGATGAAAGATATATCAATTCATAGATTTAATCAAACATGTGAAGATTCATAGAAAAATTCATGAAAGTAGTTGACACATAACACAAGATATGATTATGCAGAAAACTCCTGTGAGGAAGTAAAAACTGCGGTGGGGATGGCACCCACAAATTCTTCACTATCTATAGATTGGAAGGGGCTGGTTAAGCCTTAAAATTTGATCACTTCTCATGATCTACCCAGTTAAGAGTATCTATGGAGACCTGTTAAATTCTACTCGGTTAAGAGCTTTAGCAACACTGTTGAGTGTGCACTCAGTTAAGAGATTTATAGTTGGACTGTTAAATCCATCTTCCTTGAAAGGATTTTTACACTTTGTTTCACTTGTTAGAATGATAGAAAATCACAATTGTACCTAGTGTATGCAATCTCCTATTTTTGATTATAGATCCATTTAAGATTACAAGTATATGTATATCACCTAATGTGATTGAATAATACCTCTACTGCTCCGTAGCCTCTGTTCTTGGTTCTTGATAACCAAATTCACCTTTTACTATTCTGGTTCTTGAAACTTTCAATCTATTCCATAGATTTGCTCATGATCTAAATTAATCATCACATCATCATCAAACACTCTATAAATAATGATTACACCATCTATTTATAAGATAGATTGACCTAATCAAGTTTCATGTAAAACAATGTTAACTCTAACATCACAGGTTTACAACTTTACCTTGATCTCCTAGTCTATGTGTTTTAAATCAGTTAGAATGATTAAATAAATTACATTTATGTTCCTTTCCCTAAAGAAATAGTTTTAAAAACAAATCAAGATTCTATGAATAGAATAAGACGGTTTTATCTGACGTGGAAGTTAGATCCACTTTTTGCGGGCTGCAACTGACTTTTGGTTGGTGATGGTTGGTTATGCTCTAAAGTTAGCTGACTGTCTTTTGGGTTCCTTGCTTGAATTGTCCTCTTGGTTTTCTTTGTGACTTTTCTCTTGATTTTCACTATGACCTACTTGTTGGGTTCCACTTTCGGGTTCCTCTTTATCCTTATGAATTTGCCTTTTTGGTTTTTACACAAAATTGTGTCTTCAGTTTTGTTTGTACTTAGCCATTTTCGGTGATCTCTTATATCTATTTTTGGTTTTCTCTTTTTCCTTTCTTTCAATGTACGCTTACCGAAAGTGTTGTTTTCATACTAATGGAAAAATAATTTCATCACTTACCATGTTAGGAGTAACATGTTAGAATTGTTAAGTCTACTCGGTTAAGAGATTTTGACAAGACTGTTAAGTGTGCACTCGGTTAACAGATTTACAATAAGACTGTTAAGTCCACCTTCTTAAAGGATTTCTTCTATTTACTACAATCCTTAGAGAGTAGTCAAAATTAGTTAATGAATTGATAGTATGCAACCTTGAATTGCTAAATACAGATCCATTAAGTTCACAATGTATATGTATCGCCTATAGCGATGGATAATACCTTTGTTCTGCTTGATAGCCTTGAATCTTGTTCTTCATAATTGAATTCTTCTTTTTCTATTCTTCTACATGAAACTCTATGTATGATCAATAGATGTCTACTACAACTACAATCATCATGTTATAATTGATTATACATCTATATATACAAAGGTTTTGACCTAATTAGGTTTCACGTTTTACAATAAAAACTCTATGATCAAAGGTTTGCAACTTGACCTTGATCTCCTTGTTTGCATGTTTATAATCAGTTATACTAATTAAAAATATTACTTATGCTTTACCTGATCCTCAAGAAATGGATTTACAACTAAGAATAAAGCTAATTTAAAACTAAAGTGCTTTAGCCGACGTGTTTCTCAGATCCACTTTTCTTGGGAATAAAACTATCTCTCGATAGACTGGTGCTTGGTGATGTCTCTCTAGACATACTTCTCTCAGGTTATTATTTGAATTATGCTCTCAATTTACTCTATGTATTGTCTATCGATGATAGTGCTAATTTTGATGTTCACTGATTTCAGTGATCAATATGTTAAGACATTTTTTATTATCATTGTGCTTGTCTGTTTTGGTGACCTCTACACTTGTTTGTTTCAGTGACCATTGTGTTTGAATGAATGCTATCACTTGGTAATCATGTAACCAACAGTTCAAAAGCTATTTCCTTGTATACTAGACAAATTATTATCCTTTAGGATTATCAATCTCCCCCTTTGGCATTAGTATAAAAAACTGATATTTGTAATCTAATATGTTTAGTATATACACCAAGTGTTTACTTTGTCAATGACTCCCCCTATGTGCATGCCTTGGTATAGTGTATGTACATGTTTCCTCCTTTGTCTATTTTCCTCTTTGGCCTTTTGAAATGTTTTCCCCTTTTGTACATTTTCCCCCTTTGACATGTATACATATATTTTCCCCCTTTTTTTTGAAAATAATGACAAAGATGTAGTACTTAAAAATTGTCAAATATGTGTGCATGGGATTTTTGAGTATCTTCCATCTACTTCTCCCATTTCTCCTTGAGGTGCTCGAGGGTCATGTGTGCCAAAGTAATTCTGGCGTGCATATCATATATACTCTCAGTAACTAAAATCTCTGAGGTGGAAATTAATGTCTTTTCCAAAGTCATGTGTTTCAACAACAATGTGATATTTGGGAGTAACATAGCTTGGAGCTCAGTTACCTCATCTTTGATTTTTCTTTCATCCTTTTGTATCTCTAGTCTCAACTTTTTTGATTCTACAATCTTCTCATAATGCAATTTGAATGCATTTTCCTCGGTTGTAAGACTTTTTGCACTAGCTTTAAGATCCTCATCTATTTTAGCTATCTTTTCACTATGCTCGGTAGTGAAATGCTCTAATGTGCACAAATTTTGAGCTATGTTGACTACTTCTGATAGAATTGGTTCCAATGTAGTAACTAGCTCAAAATGTTTTACCTTATTTTTGGCCACTTCCTGGCTGATCTTGTCTGTAAGCTTGTAGTGAAACTTCTATTCTACACCTTCTTCAATCACCTTGTTAGCTTCCACATTCTGTGATGTAATGGCCTCGATGAGAACTTCTAATTCATCAAGTATTGGTGCATTTTGATCAATTTGAGTGTCAGGTACAATCTGTAATAGTATTTCCTTTGTATTATTCAGGACTTGTGAGTTTTTGTGTTCCTTCTTGACCTTGTCCTGTATTGCCTTCCTTTTGCAAAGTTCTCTGTACTTGGTCAGTGACTTGGGATCCAATGTCCTTGGATCACAGTCAGGTATATATATTATTTCATCAATTGTGATTGGTGCTTTTCTCTTCTTCTTCTTCTTCTTTGGATTTGTACTAGAAGTAGGGGAATGTAGTACCATAGAAATTTCCTTTTATGTCTATTTTGATTTTGGTGATTGTGTGGAAGGTGTGGTGCCTTTTGTATGCTACTCAGTATTAACCTGTTGGTCGGTAGTAGACGTCTTTGCATCAACCTTGTCTTTATCTGCATCTTTGTTTACCTCTTTGGTGTCCTTGGTAGTGGCATCACTCGGTGCTTCCTTTCAACTAGTATTTTTCTTCTCCTCATTTGTATCCTTTTTCTTCCCTTGATCATCACCTTTTTCTTTTGGTATGTTTTGCATCAGGCTTAGGTGTCTTTTCCTTTGCTTCAGTTATTATATTGATAGCTTGTATCAATAAGGGCATGTGACTTGGTACATTTTCCTATACAACATCTGTTGTATCCTTTCCTTTGCTTGCTTGGTGATCACAGTTACATCTTCATCATTCTTGGGATCATCATAATCAATATGAGTTATATCTTTGATTGTGATATCTATTGTTTCCCCTAATGATTGTAATATCTAAGGCATGTCATCCATGGCCTTACTTGCCTTTATTGTCAAATCTATAGGATTGACATCCTCATTTTCATTGATGAAGATATGCTCTGGGCTTGGTGTGGCCTCCCTTTCCTCATTGTGAGGTGTCTCTGTAAGAGCCAGTATTTGCTTAGTTGGATTGAATATTTCTGTGTATACGTGAAATCTTCAATCTGTTGGGAGCAAGCTCAAACATGCAAACATTAGCGGGTTATATATCATGACAAGAAAAGCATGTAAAATCAAACATATCATGACAAGAAAAGCATGTATGAGATCTAACTGACAACAAAGATATCAAATAACATCTGATTAAGCTAAAAATGAGTAACTTTGCACCCTAATCTACTCATTTTGATTTGCTTATTTTGATTTATATGTGGGTGTGCTCTCTCAAAAACACAATTTGCTATGAATCCCAATGCAA
>MU227220.1:465919-504507 GCA_018584345.1 Thuja plicata
TAAAATACATTAGAATAGTATTTAAACTATTGAGAAATGAAACTATTTAATCGATTTAAATTAAATAGTTAGAAGAATAGGAGGGAAAATAATATTAATAATAATATTAATATTTTGAACGTCTACAATTTCATTCCAAATATTGTTGCTTTCTTTGTTAATGTCTTCTAATTTTCCCTCTAGTTCTTTGTATTCTCTCATCTTTGCTGAAAATTTCTTTGCATGCTCCTTCATTGTTGAATCAATTTCTTCAACTTTTGACTCGGGTGACATGAAAGTAACTAGGTATTTTTCCCTTATATATTTTTCTATATGCAAGGCATATGTCCATCTTGCTGATATTCTATCATTTAGGTCTTGTGGCATACTCTTGTTGAATTGTATGGGTACATACTTGTATGCCACCATTGCCTTAATTATCTCTTCTTCTATCTTATTCTGATCCTTGGGTGACAAGGTCAGCCATTGCCTAATCTTGCAATGTGTTATGCTTCCTGTGTTGATGATTGACTCTACAACTTCATCAACTATTTTAGGAACTTTGATCTTTTCAGTTTGGAGTCCTTGTTCTCTCTCATCCTTTTCAGTGTCTTCTTTGTCTTCTTTTCCTATGATGTATCTTCTTCTTTGCCTTGGTGCTGATTTCCTAGTTTGATGATTTCTCTTCTGATAAGTCCTCACTGTACCTTTCTTTACCAGTGGTGAGTCTTTATCTTTTGTAGTCTAACTCCTGGTTCTTGATGCAACTATTACATTAGCAATTCTTGGTTTCTTTGTTGGTGGTGCATATGACTCAGTAGACTTAGAGTCACTTGTCTCTTTACCTTCACCAATGGGTGACTATCCCTCAATGATATCCTTAGTTTTTTCTAACTCTTCCTCATTTTCTAATAGTTTCTTTTGAAAAGTATTAATGATTTTAGTCTTCTTTCAGTCTATCTTCTTCACTACTAAGCCAGTTTTGATTCTAGACATGGATTCTTCATATGTTCCAAATATGCTCAATGATTTGCCCACTGGTTCATTCAATAATGCTTCAATAGCATTTGTGGCTTGATCAATGTTGATCTCATAATCTAATGGTGGTAACCATGCTATTCTCAGTATAGATGGTTTGATTAGAGTGGTGTTGGTGTCCACTATGAAACATATGTAATCTTTATACTGTTCAACCAGTTGTGCAGGGATTCTCATTCTCTTTTGCATTTAGTCCTTGAAGGTGGTAAAGTATGCATCCATTACAGATGTGAAGTTATCCCCTAGTGACTTAATGAATTTAATAATTTGTGCAGTTATTGGTTGGGTTGTGTCCCAATTGACATTACCGACAGATGGGAAGAAATTCTAAAAATAGAAGAATGTGCACATAAGCAGGGAACCAAAATTACAAGTATTAGATCTGGCTGATCTAATTTTTCTCATATTCTCCTCTAGTTGCTTTAGTAGCAACTCGGATAAGGCTAGTTGAAGTCCCTTCTTCACAATATTATAAGCAGTGTCAAATGCTCCACATGCTATAATGTTCATTCTTCTAGCTTGGTATATTTTGTACCGAAGTACACATGCACTGAATTTAATCTATGGGTCGGTGATTGAATTAAATTTTAAACCTCTTTCATCCCATACTACACCTATTAATTTTTCAATCTCGGGGTGAGAAGGATGCTTTAGGGATTTTTCCTTGTCAGTTGTTGGATAACCTATTACAACTTGAATCACATCCTTTGTGATCAGTTTTGGTTCATCCAACCACATTTTTCTGTCATGTACCCGGCTAAGTACAATGCATATCCACTTGGTCTTGAACTCTTTCAAGAAAATTAGGGCATTGGTTAACCATTTCACCTCAATATGATTGTGTTCATCTTTAAGGTTTCCATTTGTGCAAATCTTCTAGTAAGCTTCTTCAACCTCAAGATCTCTGATCTCTACAACCTTGCAGTGGATGTATGCACGGATATATTTGACTAGCAAAACCCTAGGAGGGATGCTTGAGATGGCTCTCTTTTCATTGAGTTGTGAAGCAACATCAGGGAAAAAATTATAGTTGGGCTCCTTAGGTTGTATTATTAATCAGGTTGATCTTCTTGTCCTTCAAGTTCTTGATCTTTGAGACTTGCAATGTAGTTTCCATTGTTCGTGAAATTAGGGCCTCTCTATAAACAAACTGTGAGCTTGGTGAGTCCAGATACTCAATTGATCTTTTCTTTGGATGCTCAGAATCTGTTGGAGTAGTCTTTCAATCTATTTTGGATTGATCTAAAATCTTGTCTCTCTTAGTCACTTGTCTTCTCTCTGCTATTTTATCTTCTTCCCTTCGTGAATGAATGAGCTCTTTGTTGCCCTATTTATAGAAAATAACCTAAGTGGTGTAGTGAATGCTTCAGCTACCACTCGGTCGATGAAACAAAGAATCTTAGGCATCATACCAAAGACTTCATCCTCGGTGATTATACAACACTTGGGGTAAGTGATAACTTAGTTGTGCTTTTCACGTGTTCACCGACGGTGCTTAGTATGTAGCGAAGACTTGATTATCTTTTACATGTTTACTGATGATTCTTGGTTTGTATTGAAAACTTGGTTGTTTTTCATATGTATACTGACGATGCTCAGTATGTATTAACCGATGAGACTGGATTCACAAAATCATAACAAGTAATACCATAGTGCATCTCCATTCATGCTAATTTTGCATAATATTAAAGAATATTGGAACTGATGTAAAATATAGTTTTTTATAGTGTAGTTATGTACTTACTTGTTTTTCTTAGGTGGGGGTGGTGATATCACCAGATCCATTAGATGAGGTTTCACCAACTATATTTGTTGGTCCAACATCATCTTTGTTTGAAGCTTTCCTCCACATTTGATTTCTCATTCTCTTGATATCTTCAATAGTTTTTCCATTAGCAAAAGTGCTTGACTCTGTCACTCGGTCTCTGCATTCCTTGCTTAGGTGACTGACCTGATGATAGTGTAAGTATGCCATTCTGGAGTTAGTCTAGCTTCTAGACCTTCTTATCCATTTCCTCATGAAGTTAGCAGCTATGTGTCCATATCTACCACATGCTGTGAAATTTTCCCATGTGTTGTAATTCCAAACATATGGGTTACCGACTCTTCTTGATTTATAATAATTCTTTCTCTTTAGGTTTCCATGCTTTCTTTTTCTTCTTCCTTCATTCATGAGATGTGTGGCCATGCATTTTTCAAGTAGAATAACATTTTTCCATGTAGGATTCCTTCTTTGGTTGGTTCACCTTAGATCTGCATTCATGTGATTTTCTTCCTTGCTTGTTATAGTTATAACAATTACCTATGAATGTAGAAGTGGATTTAGGAATACCTTTGGCTTTGCTCCTGCAAACATTTGATGTGTGGCCTGGTTTTCCACAGTGATTGCATGACTACTTCCTTTCTCTTGGATTTGTGTATACATTCCTTTGATCAGTTCAATTTGATGATTCTCCATGCTTTGTATATCATAAACTGGTATTTTTGTTGAGTCTCCTTTGTCCATTCAGATAATCATCCATTCTTTTTGTACTTTCTTCAACTTTCTTGATCATATCATTATGTTGTTGTTGAATCCTTACTTCATGCTTTAGTTTTTCATTTTCTTCTCTTAATTCACCAATAGCTTCCAATTTCCCATTGAGTTCTATGTTCACTCAATTGGCCTCATAAATTATAAGAACTATTTGATTGGTGATCTCATGATGATGTTCAGTTAGTCTTTGTATCTCTATTTCTCTCTCTTGTATCTTTTCAGTGATCTTCCTCCTATCATCAATAGCTAAAGTTCTTTCTTGTTTATCTTTTCTAGCATTATTCATAACATCAATCATTCTTACCATCTGTGTCTCTTGACCGATCTACACTACCTTCACTTGTTCAGTCAGATGTTGATTGATTTCATTAAGACTTTTAATGCTTCCTTTTGATGTGTTAGATGTATTTCTAGATGTAGATCCTGATGACTCAAACAAATCAAGTATCTCTTCTTCATGATAGTTAGTTTCATTGTAGCGAGATGCCATAACTTTTCTTTCATCCAGTAGTTCTCTCATCTTGATTCTTTCTTCTTTGTATTACTCAAAGAAAATATGTATCTACAACTTCTAATTCTCAATATTCTTGTCAAGCTTATACCTTTCCATTTTATGATGTTTTCTCTCAGTGATTTAAACTTTTCCAAATAAGAGATCTATCTCTGATACCAATTGTTGGAATAATGGAATGGTGTGTATTGAGAGGGGAGGGGTGAATCAGTACCCTTAAAACTTTTTATCAATTAACTCTTAGTAATATGTTCTTGCATTACCGACCATATTGCTTTTCTACCTTATGCATGTAATATCAAAACATAAATGTAATTGCATGTAAACATTCATAGAAATATTCATGAAACTTAGTTACACATGGCACAAGAAATGGTAATGCAGAAAACCCCTGTTAGAAGTTAAAAACTACGGTGGGGATGAAACCCACAAAGCTTTAGTATCTGCAGGATGGAAGGTGCCAGTTAAGGCTACAAGTTTGATCATTTCTGATGATCTCACCCTATTAGGAGTAACATGTTAGACTTGTTAAGTCTACTCGGTTAAGATATTTTAACAACACTATTAAGTGTGCACTCAGTTAAGAGATTTACAATAAGACTGTTAAGTCAACCCTCTTAAAGGATTTCTTCTATTTGATACAATTGTTAGAGAGTAGTCAAAAATACTTATTGACCCAATAGTATGCAATATTGAATTTCTGAAGAAAGATCCATTAAGTTCATAATGTATATGTATCACCTATAGTGATGGATAATACCTTTGTTCTTCTTGGTAGCCTTGAATCTTGTTCTTCATAACTCAATTCTTATTTTTCTATTCTTCTCCATGAAACTCTCGGTCTGATCAATAGATGTCTACTGTGGATACAATCATCATGTTTTGATTGATTACACATCTATATATACAAAGGTTTTGACCTAATTAGGTTTCATGCTTTACAATAAAAACTCTATGATCAAAGGTTTACAATTTGACCTTGATCTCCTAGTTTGCATGTTTACAATCAGTTAGACTAATTAAAACTATTACTTATGCTTTACTTGATCCTCAAGAAATGGATTTATAGCTAAGAATAAAGCTAATTTAAAACTAAAGTGCTTGAGTTGACGTGTTTCTTAGATCCACTTTTATTGGTAGACTGGTGCTCGATGATGTCTCTGTAGACATACTTCTCTCATGTTAGTCTTTGAACTGTACTCTTGGTTTACTCTGTGAACTATCTGTCAGTGATAGTTCTGATTTCGATGTTCACTGATTTCAGTGATCAATATGTTAAGACATTTTCAGTTATCATTGTACTTGTCTGTTTCGGTGACCATTGTGTTTGACTAAATGCTATCACTCGGTGATCATGTAACTGATAGTTCAAAAAGTGTTTCCTTGTATAATAATGAAAAAGTATTATCCTTTAGGATTATCACTCCACATCGATACTAATCATCGATACAAGATCTGCCATCGGTAGCTCAATAACACAAGCACTTAACTTGTTGAATAACATTGTTTCTGTTCACCGATCACTTATCATTCTCGCTGATCACTCAAATTAGTTATGATTGCAACTATAGAATATAAACACTATTGAGAACCATTTCCTATGACCACGCCACAAGATACATCATATATTTGACAATACATTCAAATAATCTATCACATATCATCAATAGTTCTATAAGTTGTACTATTATACTCCATTTGATTACAACTCTCACATAAACTTACTTCAGTAGTAGAGGTCATAAATTTGACTTCCAAAGACATACCCAAGTCTCCCCCAATGATAGAAACCACTGAAACTCATCATTCATCACAAATATGCTTCACAACATAATAAGAACACAAAGTCAATAGTTGACATCAATGACAATATAATATCTGATCATTCTGTAATCAAATCACTATGTCATCACCAAAACACTCTTACCATCACTGCATCAAATATGCCAACACACTTTACCATCTTCATTCAACTTGTTTCTGAATACCCATTTAGTACCAATTAAATTTTTGTCAATAGGTCTAGGAACAAGAATCCAAGTTTTGTTGTTCTCAATGTGATCAAGTTCTTCTCTCATTGCTTTCATCCAATTCTCATCATTACATGCCTCCTTTATATCTTTACACTCAAATTCAAATAAAAAACATGTTTCATCCCTAGCAATTCTTCCTCTAGTTTGAATACCTCTATTCTTTTCACCAATAATGACATGTTTAGAATGATTAATCCTTACATACTATGGAGTTTTTAGTGTAGGTTGTGTAGAAGACCCTTTGGTTTCAATATCCACTTCATTTTCCATAGGTTCTTTCTTCTCTTCTTGTCCTAGCTATGTTTAGGATACTTGTATTCCTTTGCTCTGCAACACCATTCTACTGTGGGGTTCATGGAGAATAATTTCATCTCTTTATCCCATGTTCTTCACAAAATGCCTAAAACTCACCAGATATAAATTATACACCTCTGTCCGATCTTAGGCACATTAATCTTTTTCCATATTTTTTTTTACCATCATCTTGAATATCTAATTTTTTTGAAAATCTTATGATTTGTATTTAAAAAATGTAACCCATGTCATCTTGAATAGTCATCAATAATTAGCATAAAATATCTATCACCATAATAGCTTCTTGTCTTAGTAGGACCACATAGATTTGTATGTACCAAATCCAACACTCCATTTGAAGAGTATTTCTTATTATTAAAAGTAGATCTAGTTGGTTTACCCAATTGACATTCTTTGCACATGTTTTTAGGATTCATCAGTTTAGGAAAATCTCTTACAACATTAGTAGTGCTAACTTACACCATATTAATAAATTTTACATGAAAATATATTTTATGCCATAACTAATTGTCATCAATCTTAGCAATCAAACATTTATTCTCAACAATTTTCAAATGAAATAGATTACCAACAATATTGTTACTCCAAATGAGCTTTGAAGGTTTTCATTAGTATTCAAGCATTTAAATACCCAGTCGGTAACATAGTCAAGACAAACTAGTCGGTATGATTATCGAGTGCAGAGTTAACCAAGTCCACTGATCACACACAGAGTCAACCAAGTGCAGTGATTACCAAGCAACAGTGTACACTGAACACAGTATACACCAAGATACACAAGGGACACCAAGCATCGAGAGACCATATTTACTGAGTAAACCAATGATCACATACAAGTTTGTAATGGCACATCATTCTATGTAACAACTTTTTGCCGAGCTGGATAACAATTTACATTGATCGAGGAGAAAATTAATTACGTATGTACTCATTATTTGTTTATATCTCCTATGTTTAGATGGTGAAGGTAAATTTTGTACACCTTTGATGTTAGGTTTTCTAAGATATTATAAAACCCTAATTAGGTCAATAGGTTTGATATATGTAAGGTTAAGATGTCATTCTATAATGTATGATGATCAAGTAATGATCAAGTAGCCGCCATACTAAGGACATCAGGAGTTCAGACAAGGGTTTTAGAATAAGGACTACATTGCAGTATTCAATTTTCAGAATAGAGACAAGGCTACCGAGAAGTAAAAAAGGTATTATCAATCACAGTAAGGTGATAATTTCATTGCACTTCAAGGATTTATATTCACAATATTGAGATTGTAATTTTTTCAGATCACACATTTTGTTACTCTTTCAAAATTATAACAATCCTAAAATCTCCTAATAAAGTAGACTTAACTGTCTTTGTATAAATCTCTTAACAGAGTGCACACATACTTTGTGTTGCTAAATCCTTACACGAGGTAGATCTAATCAATCTTATTATTATTCCTAACAGGGTAAGGTCACCATAAGTTATCTATCTTTGTAATCTCTAACATGATACTTTATTACTGCAGCAGTGAAGCTTTGTGGGTCTCATCCCCACTACAATTTTTATTTCCTTCTAACAGGGGTTTCTACGATACCAAAATACTAGTGTCATGTGTACTTAACTTTCATGTATATTTTATTGTTTGGATTACATGAATTTATATTTCAGCAGTGACATTACATTTTTGGTGAAAGTAATCTACTCAGTTGGTTATAAAAATATTTGGTTACAAAGATTTTTTTGAAAGTTTTTAAGGGTACTAATTCACCCCTCCCCTCTCATTACACACCTTTCTATTATTCCAACAATTGGTATTAGAGCTAGTTCTCTTATTTAGAAATTTTAATCATTGGAGAGAAAAGATATTACAATGGAAAGGTATACACTTGATAAAACTATTAAGAATCAGAAGTTACAGTTGCATATCTACATCGAACAATATAAAGAAGCCAAGGAGAAACTCAGGGAGATGTTGATTAAAAGAAAGGACATGAAATTTTTATGTCATGAGACTGATTATCAGGAAGAAGAGATTCATGACCCATTTGATACATTTGGATCTGAATCTAGTAGCATATTTGATGCATCTAAAAGAATAATATCAAAGATATCTGAGAGAAATCAATAAATCACTAAATAAGTGAAAGAACTACAGATTAGAAAAGATACACAAATGGATAGAATGGTTGACATCTTAATGATGCTAAGAAATCTGAACAAGATAGTGTTGACGAGACTTTATGACCAAGTCCACCAATAGATGTAAGTTGTCATTGGGTACCGGGGTACTGACCAAATTTGCCTGTAAAGTTTGTCTGGGGAATAAATTCTCCAGGCCTTCAAGCACGTGAGAGTTAGGTCTCAATAGTGCGGGGGCTCAGTTGGGAGTGTGACTAATTTTGTTCATAGGGGATAGCTAGTTTTCTTGGCTTGTCTTCTCTAGGGATTTAGGTAAGTAAGGATTTCCTGCAAGCACGCATTAGTCAACCAAATAAAATTCAAAGGATATGCCAGGGTTAGAAGTATTTCATCTACCTATAGTCATGCAAATACATTTAAAACATCAACCATGCTCTAACATACTACACTAAAATACTAAACACGCACAAAACCATTAGTTCATACATATTCAATAGAGAGGGAAAAAGAAGGTCTTTATCTACTTTAAAGTATCAGAGCAAGGGACATTAGAAAATATAGCACAAAAGAATGTTAATCCAGAGATAAAAATTCCAACAACATCATTGCCATAACTCATCTTTCTTCATTAACAAGTTTTCCAGCGAGCACTGGTGCGTACAATAATGGCTCCAAGGGAGCATCTATCTACTAAGAACTTGTAAGAACCAAGGAGCATTGAGCTCTGCAACTACTAGAAATGAACTACTGAAAGGCTATAGCTATGGATTTCAAAATCATCAATTTCATCGACCCTTGGAATGAGTTCAGACTTGTTATTTATACACAGATTTGCCCTAAAATTAACCTAACTTATCTTTACACTCAACAATAAAATATGATTTTCAGTGGCCACTACTACCTACACCATGCTACAACAACCTCGAGAAGAACAAAGGTCTTACATGTCAGAAGAATGAGACAAGACAAGAGGTATGGAAGAATCAGCCTCGAGAAGAGAGCTAGAGGGAGAATAGAAGAAATTTGATCCCCTGAGGATCGAGGCTACATGCCTCATCAATGTAAAAGTGGCCCGCTATCTTTGATATGATAGTTGTTATGTTGGAGCGACACCTTGGGAGGACCACCTGCGTCAAGCTGACATGCCTTGTTGTGGTCATTCACTTTTTGACACCCTTATTAACTGCTTGATAATGACCAGTCAGCTTTGGGGAACCTGGACACGGGCCATCAAAAGAATGCAAAACTGTAGATCATGAACTTCAGGATCTAGGAGCTTATGCTCCGCAAATAATGAATACAAAATGTGCTCTATTTCTGAAGATCTCTAGACTCTAGAGAGCCTTATTGCTCCTTCATTATTGTACGCACCAGTGCTCACTAGAAAAATTGTTAATGAATAAAGAGGAGTTCTGGAAATGATGTTGTTGGCATTCTGATCTCTGGATTAACGTTCTTTTGTGATGTATGTTTCTGATGTCCCTTGCTCTGATACTTTAAAGTAGATTAACGACCTTCTTTTCCCCTCGCTATTGAATATGTATGAACTGATGGTTCTATGTGTGTTTAGTATTTTAGTGTAGTTTGTTAGAGCATGGTTGATGTTTTAAATATATTTGCATGACTATTGGTAGATGGAATATTTATAACCCTGGTCTATCCTTTGAATTTTATTTGGTTGACTAATGTGTGCTTGTAGGAAATCCCTACTTACCTAAATCCTGAGAGAAGATGAGCCAAGAAAACCAGCTATCCCCCCTCAACAAAAATAGTCACACTCCCAACTGAGCCCCCACACTATCAAGACCTCACTCTCATGTGCTTGAAGGCCCAAAGAATTTATTCCCTAGACAACCTTTACAGGCATAGTTAGCCAGTATTCTGGTACTCAGTGACAACTTACATCTATTGGCGGACCTGGTCACAAAGTCCCGTCAACAGAAACTTCTTCCATACCCCTTGTCTTGTCTCATTCTTCTTACATGTTAGACCTCTATTCTTCTTGAGGTTGTTGTAGCGTGGTGCAGGTAGTACCGTCCACCAGAAATCATATTTTATTATTGAGTGTAAAGATAAGTAAGGTTAATTTTAGGGAAAATCTGTGTATAAATAATAAGTCTGATCTCATTCCAAGGGTTGGTAAAATTGATGATTTTGCAGTCCATAGCTATAGCCTTTCAGTAGTTCATTTCTAGTAGTTGCAGAGCTCAATGCTCCTTAGTTCTTATAAGTTCTCAATAGATAGATTCTCCCTTGGAGCCATTATTATATGCACCAGTGCTCGCTGTAAAACTTGTTAATGAAGAAAGAGGAGTTCTGGCAATGATGTTGTTGGCATTCTGATCTCTGGATTAACATTCTTTTGTGTTGTATGTTTCTGATGTCCCTTGCTCTGATACTTTAAAGTAGATTAATGACCTTCTTTTCCCCTCACTATTGAATATATATATAAACTGATGGTTCTGTGCGTGTCCAGTATTTTAGTGTAGTATGTTAGAGCATGGTTGATGTTTTAAATGTATTTGCATGACTATAGGTAGATGGAATACTCCTAAGCCTGGTCTATCATTTGAAGTTTATTTGGTTGACTAACACATGCTTTCAAGAAATAATTAATTACCTTAATCCTTAGAGAAGATGAGCCAAGAAAAATAGCTATCCCTCCGAACAAAAATAGTCACACCCCGCACTGTCGAGACCCGACTCTCATGTGCTTGAAGATGTGAATAATTTATTCCCCAGATAACTTTTACAGGCAAAGTTGGTTGGTACCCCAGTTCCCTATGACAACTTACATGTATTGGCAGACGCGGTCACAAAGTCCCATCAACAGAAATTGGCGCTAGAAAAAGGAAAGAGGAAAGTAGGGACCCCATCTCAAGTCTCGGCCGCTGCTCACATAGTGGACCAAATGTAGCAAACGCTAGCCGCCTCCCAGAAAATGAAAGAAAAGTTAATCACTCAATTGGCCACCTCAGCCATTATGACTAGACCTATCCACCCTCCCACTTCCCCTTCACTTGTAGCATTAATGGTCCGAGTAGCAGGGACCGGGGCAGAGTAAGAGAAGGCAGCCATGTTGGATGCAGGACCCCCATTAGTAAAAAGGAGGAAGAAGAAAAAGAAAACTGATCCTCAGCCAAAGGTGGAACCAGAGCTAAGGATGCCTAGCATCCCTAAAATACAGATTGTCTCCTCAGACTCTCTGAAGCCAGAAAATCAACCCAAAGATCCCCCAGAGACCTCCCCTCCACAGGATGAGTTTGATGGCATATTTGGGATAGATGAACTGGTGAACTTACAAAGGGATATCGAGAAGGCAGTAGAAGAAATAGCTACCCAAGAGGAAGTGGTGATCCCTCCTAAAAGGAAAACCCTAGAGAAAGAATTTTCCCAAGAGAAGGAAGTCTGGGTAGAACCAGAAAAAAAGCTTGAATAGATTCACATCTCTGACATCGCAGAGATACAGGTTGTAAGCACCACAGGGGACAGGAAAATAAAGGATGAGCAACCAACATCGACTGAGGGAATAGGACCTACAGGAACAACTATAACCTCATCTTCCATGATCTAGATGCCACCCCCAAAGAAGGTAACATTCAGTGAGGTAGTTTCAGCGGCTACATTGCTAAACTTTGGACAGGTAGCTCACCCGCCTCCAGAAGACATTTTGATAGGAGAAAACATCCCAATAGACAGGGCCGAATAACAACAGAAACAACAACAAGATGAGGGGAAGAACCCTGGGAATACAAATGTAGAATTTGACGCTCCTAAAGACATGGACACTGGAACATATGATATCAATGCAACTAAGGTGGATGATGTCGGTGGACCCAAGGATATAGGAAAAGAGTATGGAGAGACTTGAAATACCAGGGATGCACCAAGAACTGCAGAGGGGATTTACAAGATCAAAATTTGGTAGCGAGGCCACCCCTACCACCACAATGGCTGGTGGATTCAAGAAAAAAGGAAGGCCCCAACACTAGCCAAAGCTTGCCTCTCTTTGGCAGAGATGATGGCGCAAGCACAAGATCCCCCCAAGGCAAAGAAAGCCTGGATAGTTGATACCCTCCGGACTAGGCTAGGTGGAGATATAGTTGTGGTAGTTGAAACACCTTCCCTAGATGCAGACAAGGTGATGGCAAAGGCCAAGGATTATGCAATCATGGAGGTATCTCTGGGGAAGAGGGGAAAGTAGGGTGAGTTAGGCCTATTGAAAGAAGCAGCCAAGGCAGTATAATCCCGCTATGAAAAGGTGGCTCAGAAGTTCAAGGCAGAAAAGGAGAAGAACAAAAATATTTATGGGTTTCTGACAAAACTTGTCCAACCCATAAATGCCATTCCTCTGAAAGCTTTCATGTCTGGAGCTTCACTCCCACAGGGTGACATTGACGCGCTTAGAAGTATGAAAAAGAAAGTGCAAGCGGTTAATGATTGGGTAGAAGAACAAGTAGGGAACATTCGGTGTTTCCTAGTGACCACACTCCCTGACTTGTACGCAGCTGAGAATGTGGTGCATAAGCCTTAAACTACCATTACCATCTAGGAAGGAGAGGTTGAGAAGTATGAGGTTTGGATAGGCGAGTTAGGAGAACTCATGAGCATCGGGGAGGAAATTGTCTCTGAAGCCAGAATTTTGGGAGAGGAGTCCTTTGATTTTTTCTAGACCCAGCACTCCAGACTTGATCTCACATTGGAGATAACCAAGCAACTGGTAGGGGCCCTACAGGATAAGGTGCTAGAGATTTATTATTCTTTGAATTTATATAAGGAATTCATTACAAGGGTTTCGGGAGTTGATCCCTTCAGTATTGAGACATGTACTCTGAAGGAGTATGTCGTAGGTAAATTTGATGAGCTAATGGAAGATTGATACCAGTACCCGGAAGGAATTGACAAAGTGGAAATGTCCCATATATCTTGCATGGTGCTCTGGAGCCATGATGCCACAAAGATGGCCACTAAATTCAAGGAAAAAACTCTAGATCTGGGTGAACAGGTGGAGGCAGCCAAGTACCGTCGAGCCAGCCTTAGGGACATTGATGAGGATGGAATTCCCCAACTCCTAGAAACATTCAAAGATAGCTAGAAGCAATAAGGCTCTCTAGAGTCTGGAGATCTTCACCAATAGAGAACATTTTATATTCATTATTTGTGGAGGGTAAGCTCCCAGATCCCAGAGTTCCAGATCTATAGTTTTGTATTCTTTTGATGGCCCATGTCCAGGGTCCCCGTAGCTGACCAGTCATTATTAAGAAGTTAATAATGGTGTCAGAAAGTGGGTGACCCCAACAAGGCATGTCACCTCGAGGTAGGTGGTCTTCCCAAGGCATCGCTCCAACATAACACCTGGCACATCAAAGACAACTGGCCACTTTTACATTGATGAGGCATGTAGTCTTGATCTGCGAGGGATCATATTTCTTCTATTCTCCCTCTGGCTCTCTTCTTGAGGCCAATTCTTCCATACCTCTTGTCTTGTCTCATTCTTTTGACATGTCAGACCTCTTTTCTTCTCGAGGTTGTTGTAGCATGTTGCAGGTAGTACCGGCCACCAGAAATCATATTTTATTGTTGAGTGTAAATATAATTTAGGTTAATTTTAGGGAAAATCTATGTATAAATAATAAGTCCAACCTCATTCCAAGGGTCAGTGAAATTGATGATTTTGTAGTCCATAGCTCTAGCCTTTCAGAAGTTCATTTCTAGTAGTTGCAGAGCTCAATGTTCCTTAGTTCTTAGAAGTTGTCAGTAGATGGATGCTCCCTTAGATCCATTATTGTATGCACCAGTGCTTGCTGGAAAACTTGTTAATGAAGAAAGAGGAGTTCTGGCAATGATGTTGTTGGCATTCTGATCTTTGGATTAACATTCTTTTGTGTTGTATGTTTCTAATGTCCCTTGCTATGATACTTTAAAGTAGATTAACGACCTTATTTTCCCCTCACTATTGAATATGTATGAACTGATGGTTTTGTGTGTGTTTAGTATTTTAGTGTAGTATGTTAGAGCATGGTTGATGTTTTAAATATATTTCCATGACTATAGGTAGATGGAATACTTCTAACCCTGGCCTATCATTTGATGTTTATTTGGTTGACTAATGCATGCTTACAGGAGATCCCTACGTACCTAAATCCTTGAAGAAGATGAGCCAAGAAAACCAGCTATCTCCCCCAAAAAAACAATCACACTCCCAACAGAGCCCCCACACTGTCGAGACCTGACTCTCACGTGCTTGAAGGCCCGAAGAATTTATTCCCAGGACAACCTTTACAGGAAAAGTTGGGTAGTACCTTGGTACCCATTGACAAATTACATCTATTGGAAGAACTGGTCACAAAGTCCTATCAACAGAAACTGATGCTAGAAAAAGGAAAGAGGAAAGTAGGGACCCCATCTCAAGTCTCGACCGCTACTCCCATAGTGGAACAAATGTAGTAAATGATGGCCACCTCCCATCAAATGAAATAAAATTTAATCACTCAGTTGGCTACCCTGACCATTATGACTAGACCTATCCACCCTCTCACTTCCCCTTCACTTGCACCATTAATGGTCCAACTAACAGGGATCGGGCCAGAGGAAGAGTGGGAAACCATGTTGGATGCAGGATCCCCATTGGTAACAAGGAGGAAGAAGAAAAAGACAACTGATCCTCAACCAAAGGTGGAGTTGGAGCTTAGGATGCCTAGCATCCCTGAAATACAAATTGTCTCCTCACACTCTCCGGAGCCAGACAATCAACCCAAAGATCCCCCGGAGACCTCCCCCCCGCATGATGAGTTTGATGAAATATTTGGGATAGATGAACTGGTGAACTTACAAGGGGATATTAGGAAGGTAGTAGAAGAAATAGCTTTCCAAGAGGAAGTGGTGATCCCTCTTGAGAGGAAAACCCTAGAGAAAGAAGTTTTCTAAGAGAAGGAAGTCTGGGTAGAACCAGAAAAGGAGCCTGAATAGATTCACATCTCCAACATCCCAGAGATATAGGTTGCAAGCACCACGGGGGACAGGAAAATACAAGATGATCAAATGGCATTGACCGAGGGAATCAGACCTATGAGAACAACTGTAACCTTAGCTTCCATGCTCCAGACACCACCCCTGAAGAAGGTAACATTTAGTGAGGTAGTTTCAGTGGCCGCATTGCTAAACTTTGGCCAGGTAGCTCACCCACCTCTAGAAGACATTCTAACAGGAGAGAACATCTCGGCATACAAGGCCGAAGAACAACAACAACAACAGAAAGACGAGGGGAAAAACCCTGAGAATACAAATCTAGAATCTGACGCTAATAAATACATGGATATTGGGGTGGATGATACCAATGTCACTAAGGTGGATGATGCTAGTGGACCCAAGGATACAGGAAAAGAGTCCAGAGAGACTCAAAATACCAAGGATGCACCACAGAACCCTGAAGGGGATTTACAAGATCAACTTTGGCAGCAAGGCCACCCCTACCACCACAATGGCTGGTGGATTCAAGAAAAAGGAAAGCCCCAGTGTTGGCCAAAGCCTGCCTCTCTTTGGAAGAGATGATGATGCAAGAACAAGATCCCCCCAAGGAAAAGAAAACATGGATAGTCCAACCCTCCGGACTGGGCTGGGTGAAGATATAGTTGCGGTAGTCACAACACCTTACCCAGATGTAGACAAGGTGATGGAAAAAGCCAAGGATCATGCAATCAAGGAGGTATCTCTAGGGAAGAGGGGAAAGCAGGGTGAGTTAGACCTACTGAAAGAAGCGGCCAAGGAGGTAGAAGCCCGCTATGAAAAGGAGGCTCAAAAGTTGAAGGGAGAAAAGGAGAAGAATGCAAATCTTGTCGAGCTTTTGACAGAACTTACCCAACCCATCAATGCCATTCCTCCAGAAGCTTCCACGTCTGGAGCACCACTCCCATAGGGTGACATCAATGTGATTAAGATTATGAAAAAGAAAGTGTAGGAGGTTGATGATTGGGTAGCAGAACAAGTAGGGAACATTCAGCGTTTCCTAGTGACCACACTCCTCGACCTATACATGCCAAGAATGTGGTGCATTAGGCTAAAACTACCATTACCATCTGGGAGGGAGAGGTCAAGAAGTACGAGGCTTGGATAGGTGAGTTAGGAGAACTCATGAGCATCGGGGAGGAAATTGTCTCCGAAGCTAGAATTTTGGGAGAGGAGTCCTTTGATTTTGTCCAGACCCAACACTCCAGACTTGATCTCACATTGGAGATAACCAAGCAACTAGTAGGGGCCTTGCAGGACAAGGTGCTAGATATTCATTATTCTTTGAATTTATACAAGGCATTCATTACAAGGGTTTCAGGAGTTGATCCCTTCAGTACTAAGATGTGTACTCTGGAGGAGTATGTCATAGGTAAATTTGATGAGCTAATGGAAGCTCGATACCAGTCCCCAGAAGGAATTGACGGAGTGACAATGTCCCGTATATCTCGCATGGTGCTTATGGGCCATGATGCCACAAAGATGGCCACCAAATTCAAGGCAAAAACTCTAGATCTGGGTGAACAGGTGGAGGCAGCCAAGTACCTCCAGGCTGGCCTCAGGGACATTAATGAGGATGAAATTGCCCAACTCCTAGAAAAATTCAGTTGTCTTTTTCTTCTTCCTCCTTGTTACCAATGGGGGTCCTGCATCTAACATGGATACCCGCTCTTCATCCACCCTAGTCTCTATTACTCAGTCCATTAATACTGCAAGTTAAGGGGAAGTGGGAGGGCAGACAGGTCCAGTTATAATGGCCGAAGTGGCCAACTGAGTGATGAAATTTTCTTTCATTTGCTGTGAGGTGGCCAACATTTTCTGCATTTGATTCACTATGGGAGCAATGGCTGGGACTTGAGATGGGGTCCCTACTTTCCTCTTTCCTCTATCCTCGCCTTGCGAGGAGGTTCTGGCCCTGGAAGTTGAACCCCGCACAAATGGGCCAACTTTATGTGTACTCCTTAGGCATGCCTTCTTGAAATATGTGTGACTGCACTCGATCACGTCATGGGTGAGGTCCTCTATTTTTGGTCCATGCTATGTATCCCAATCTACTAGAGGGAGGGCCATTTTATCTACTCCTTTTTCTTTGTATTGTGGGTCTACTATGGAACCAGTATCTAAAAATTTGTCTGGGAACTTCTGAAGCTTGAGCCTCTTAATCATTCCCATTGTCATCCAAAAAAAATGCCAGTTCTGGACTTTGAAATCATCTTGGTAGTCTTCCCAAAATTCCTCCATGTGATACTCATGGGGCTCTAATGCCCAGGGAAGTGTCGTTGCTATTTTTCCCAGCAGATGAAAATTCTTCCGCTCCAGATAAAACTCTGATAGTCCCAGAATTTTGAGCTCATTGTATGCCTCATTTTCCACAACCAGACTATAAGAGTAATTCCCATAAGTGATTGGGAATAAGACATTTGTCACCTTCTTCACTTTGAAGAGGGTGTGCAGGTCTAGGATCTGCCTACAATATTCTAAAAGGATTATTTTATCCCCACAATGCTTGGGCAATAAATAGGGTTTCCCAAAGAAGCTGGTCAGCCAAATGTAGGTATGTTGTTGAAATTGAATATAATAATGGCCATAAGTTCTGACCAAGTCCATTGCCTCCTTAGAGAGCCAGTATCTATAATCTCGAGTAGGTTTGAGGAGGTTGTAGTAGATGAAGGCATTGGTCACCCGATAGTATCTGGGGAAACTAGCTTCCCATTGGATCTGTGGGAAATAATCCCAGGGAGCATTCTGGCCCGGGCCAATACCTAGTACACTCATTGTAAGTAATCCATTTGTGATGGGGCATTTTTTCACCAGAACATGGGTGTTGATGATAGAAGACAAATCTGGAAAGTTACAAGAAAAGGAATCTAAGATAATGAGATGTACTGAACATTACTTTGAGATAACCAATCAAGTGGTTGCTATGAGTCATGAGGCCAACTGAGTGAATATTGAGCTTGCTAGAAGACTAAAATACATTGGTATATTGAAAGAAGAGAATGAAAAACTGAGAAATGAATATAAGATTCTACAACAACATAGTGAGGTGATTAAGAGATCTAAAGAAAGTACTAAGAGAATGGATGAATTTCTAAACAATCAAAGAAGATTGAACAATAATATTGGATTAGGGTATACTGAGCAAGGAGAATTGTCAAATCAAGTTGAACAAAATAATGTATAATCAAATCCAAAGTCTAACAAACCTTCATGCCATCATTGTGGAAAACCAGGCCACACATCAAACATTTGCAGGAGAAAATCAAAAGGTACTTCTAGAAACTCTCCTAAATTAAATGGTAATTTCTATAACTATAATAAGCATGGACATCAAGCACATGAATGTAGATCTAAGCTGAACAAAACAAAGAAGAAACCCTACATGGATAAATATTGTCAAACCTACAACATGTGTGGTCACACATCACAAGCATGTAGGACTAATATGAAGAAAATCTAGAAACCTAAAGGACAAGAAAAGGTAAATCAATTGAGAAGAAAAGGTATTGTTTATGCTTGGGATTACAACACTTGGGCTAGTTGCATCGCATGTGGTAAATATGGACATATAATAGCTAACTATATGAGATAATGGAAAAATAAGTCTAGAAATTGGTCAAACTCTGGAATGGCATGCTTACACTGTTAGAAGGTCAACAACTTAAGCAAAGATTGTGCAGATCAAATAAATACTTATGGAAATGGGAATACAATTGAAGAAATAGTGAGAATTAGAAATAAAATGTGGAGGAGAGAATCAAATGATAATGATGGTGTTGATGGGACTTTGTGACTAGCTCTGCCAAAAGAGGTAAAGTTGTTACTCTGTACCGGGGTACCGGCCAACTCCACCTGAAGAGGTTTACCGGTCAATAAATTCTCCTAGCCTCCAAGCCCCTGGTAGTCAGGTCTCGATGGTGTGGGGGAGATAAGTTGGATAGGTGACTATTGTTTGAGGGGATAGTTGGTTTTTACTCATCTTCTTGGGGATTTCAAAGAGGTGGGGTTCCTGCAAGCATTTGGATTATCAAATAAACTTCAAAAGATAGGTCAAGGTTAGATATACATTTCTACCTATATTTACGCATTAAATATTCAAACATCAAACTAAGCTCCAATGCAAGAAAACTACACTAAATACCAAATACATAAAGAACCAGCGATTCAAATGCATTCAATAACAAGGGGAAATGAGATCATTAATCTAAACTAGAACATAGGAGAAAAGGACATGACAAAACATACTACAAAAAAAGATGTTTTCTAACTCCAAAGATCAAAACAAAACATAATAGATAGCCATAAGATGTCCTTCCTTCTTCATTAAATTAAACCATTCCAGCATCACTAGCATGTACAATCATGGCTCCAAGGGAGCATTCAAAGTTACTAAGAACAAATGAGCATTGAGCTTCTGAAACAACTAAAAATGAAATGCTATGCTTCTATTATTTGTTGGACTACAAAATCATCAATTTTGCCGACCCTTTCTATGAGGTCAGACTTCTTATTTATACACAAAGTTTGACCTAAAAATAATTTAGTCTAACTGTACACTCAACAAATAAAACACATTATCTTGTGGTTGGTACTACCTCCACCACTTAAAATCACCTCAAAAAGTGAAGAGGCCTGACAAGACAGAGGAAGAAAACAAGAAGAGAAAGATGGAAGAATCAACATAGAGAAGAGTGTCAGGGCATTTTTAGAAGAAATCTAATTGTCCTGGTATCTGAGGCTACATGCCTCGTAAATGCAGATTGTGTCTCACTGTCTTTGATGCACATCAGGAAATTAATGTAGGAGTGGTGCCTCAGGAGAATCATATGTCAGATCCATCCCTCTGTCTGACATGCCTTATAGGGATCAACTACCTATTGACCCCCTTATTAACTGCTTGACAGTGATCGGTCAGCTTCGGGGAACCTGGACACAGACCACTATGAATGCATACAAAAGTGGGACCTGGAATTCCTGAGTCTGGGAGCTTACACTCAAAGAATATTGAATTTACAAAATTGTATCCCACTGGTGAAAATATCCAGAGTCTGGAGAACACTACTATTCCTTGTTTTGTTTAAAGGCCTCCAAATTTTGGCCAATTCCATCTTCATCTATATCTTTCACATTGTCCCACCGGTCACTATCGACCCTAAACTGTTCCTCAATATCTCCAGCCCCTTCTCAGAATTCCACAACCAATTTCACTGCATCATGAATCCAGAGCATCATCTTAGATATTATTGACATTTTCCCTCCATTGAAATCTCTGATAGATTGGTACCGGAATTCCATCAGCTCATCAAATTTACTGAGTACAAAATCTTCCAGGGCACAAGTCCCGGTAGTGAAGGGATAAACTTGCAAAACCCTTGATATGAATGTTTTGTATAAATCCAAAAAATTATGAACTTCCAGCATTTGATTCTTTAAGGCCACTACCAGTTGCTTTCTCACCTCAATTTTGAGGCCAAGTCTAGAGTGCTGGGCCCAGAGGAACCCAAAGGGTTCTTCTCCCAAAATACTTGTCTTTGTAACAACCTCCTCTCCAAAATTCATTATTTCTTCCAATTCTGACCTCCACTCCTCGTACTTCTCTAAATATTTCTTCCATAAGAGGACGTTGCAGTTCACCTGGCCCACAAAGGTGTTGACTTGATAAAGGTCTAGGAGTGTTTCTCCAAGGAATTGCCTTACGACTTTGATTTTTTTAGGGATCCATCTGTCTATAGCCAGTGCCTTCTTCTTCATGGCCCTTAGAGCATCCACATAACCATGCAGGAGTAGTGTTCCAGAGGTGGAGGCTTCCAGATGGATCTCGGCCAGTGGCTGTGTCATTTCTACAAGAAGCCCAAGGAGATTTTCATTCTTTTCTCTTTCCTCCTTTAGCTTCTATGTCTGGTTGTTGTACCGGGCCTCAAATACCCAGGTAGCTTCTTTTAGCATGTCCAATTTTCCCTGCTTATCTCTCTTCCCCAGAGGAACTTCTATAACTATGTAATCTTCAGCATTCACTACTGCCACTTCTATGTCTGGGGGAGGTGTCACAACAACTATGATTGTATTTCCTCTTAGACCAGTCCAGAAGGTATGGATGGTCTGGGCCTTCTTAGGCTTTTTAGCCTCTTGATTTTGGGCCATCAATTTGGCCAAGGAGAGGGGAGCACTTAATGCCACCGGGGCCTTTCTTTTTTTCGATTCCACTAGCCATTGTGGTGGCTAGGGAAATTTTGATATGAAGGCCTAGGAATTAGGGTAATCCTCAGGGTCTAGTGGTGTTTCCCCAGTATCCATAGTTACATTGGATTCTTTCCCTTGTTCCCCGGGGTTTCCTGTATCTTCCATCTTGGTGGCATCTATATTTGCATCACTGAGATTTTATCCATCTTTTCCAGCATCTGTGGTCCCAGTATCCACATTTCCAAGGTTATCCCCCTCATCGTGTTGCTGTTGTTCTTCTTCCACGCCATCCACCGGGACATTCTTCCCCAAGGGAATTTCTTCTGGAGAGGCTGGAGGTGTCTGGCCTAGATTTGACTGTTGGATTGCAGAGACCACCTCATCGAATCTCGCACTCTGGGGATCCTGGCCACCTGGAGTAACAAAAGGTGTGTGAAGCGTGATATTTGAGGGTATGGTTGATCCTAAATGTCTAGTTTTCCTAGTTATCAGTTGCTCATCATGTGTTTTCCTTAGTTTTGTTTTGGTCCACGGGACCGATGTTTCTTCCACATCTTGTGGATTTCTTGTACTTGTTCCTGTTCTTTTTTCTACTCTTTTTCCTACTCCTAGAACTCTTTTTCCAAGGCCACTTCTTCTTGTGCATCTATCTCCTCCACCGCCCTCACCACATCGACCTATAAGTTCATGAGATCTTCCATCTAGAAGAGCTCATCAAAATCATCATGGGAAGGGGAGACCGCTGCAGGATCCTCTAATTCAGGAGAGGAAGGGATGAGTTCCTCCTAGGGAATGTTCGGCATCCTGAGGCCCCCATTTTTTCTTGGGGGATGATTCACCCTTTTGCTTCTTTCTTCTTAACTATAATGGGGCCTTAACATCTAGAATAGCTACAGGCTCCATCTCAGTCTCCATCTATCGGCTCATAAGTGCTGCCAGTGAAGGGGATCTTGTCGGGAGGGAAGATCCCACCAGAGTAACTAGAAGATCATGGGAAAGATATGAAATTACCTTTTCAAACTCCTTCAATGATACAACCTGGGAGATAATAGTAGCATTCTTGACCCGGGGGATCCCAAGTCCCGAAGCAAAGGTGGTAGCATCAAGAGTAACAATGGTTGCAGGGTAATTTAGTGGTAGGGAATCAGCAAGAAAAACCACCTGGGTGGGTGTGTTGTAGTGCTTCACTAGGGAGAAGATCAGTTTTGGCACCTGCCCTGAGCAAGGGAAACAGACAACCTTGATAATGCTAGACGCGGCCACATTCTTTGCCTTATCATCCCTAGTAGCTCACTATTGGTACAATGTCCGAACGAGGCCTTATTGTTTAGCCCATGGTTTGGCATCTATGTCTATAATATTTTGGAGTTTGGAATCCACTTTGGATCCCACAAGTACACCCTCTCTCAGGTATTTGAATGTCAATGGGAGCTTGGCCAACATTTTATCTACCTTTGTCTTTGTGGCCACCTGAGTAGAGGTAGTTGGAAGTTCTGGACTTCCAGGAGGAGTTGTTACTTCAGACATCCTCATTGGATGATCTACAACCTATAAGACAGGACAACTATTAATACATGTGATAATATATAAATTAATTTTACAGACCCTAGAGAGTTCACCAACATTTCACACGTGTTCAAAAGATGTTAGTCCTCATCAAATCCTGGAAATATAATAATTAACAATTTATATGGAATTTGATCGACACCCAGGGGTTTCAGGGATACTAGTCTATGAAACAAATGGGATGAAGGCCCAGGGAATTCTTAGCACCTGAAGTCCAAAGGAACTAGCCATTATTGAAATGACCGGGTAGTGAGCCATACTCAGCTGATGTGGGCTGTCACATGGTCACACAATAAATGATGTAATGGCATTAATGATGATAGATGTATGGACAAAAATGAATTGAATGCCATATGGGATGGTTTTGAATTCTCATACATGGGGGAGCTCAATCCCACCATGAATGCCAAAGTGATGGAGGAGAGAGAGAAAACTACCTTGGATCAAACAGGAAAGGTGTCGAGTTTGAACCAGGCAGACACCAGGTGGGCGAGCTCGAAACTTGGGTATACAACACAGAGAGGCAGTGAGCTCACCATAGGAAGGGTCACAAATGAAAATATATAGAGCAATGGATAGATCCAATTTACAGGGGAAGCCAAAGAATGATGAAATTCACAGGGAATGACCCAACCTAAAGACTATTTACAATTTACAGAGAAGTTACAAGAATTTACACGGACATTACAACTACTTATAGAATCTATAGGAATGTACACTATTTATAGGAAAGGAAAAAAATAAAGGAAGGTGGAAAACCTTTCTGTAGAGTCATCCCACCAATGGGAGGCGAGGAAAAACTAGGAGGCAAAGCAAATGAAAACGAGGACCAAAACTAGAAAGGAAAGAATGAAGCAAAACCAAAAGAAATCGGAAGAGAGCCAAAGTGCCTACCTTGAAACCAAGAAACGTTGGAGGAGGAGCATAGGGGGTGCTCTTTAAATCAAAAATATTTCATAGGCCACAAACACCTACAACCTTGTAGGGAAGATGATAATAGACACAAGCTTGAATGCCAACTTTACTGCAAAGCACTGTTAAACCTCCAAAAGAAAATCACACTTAACACAAATTCGCTCTAATCGCTCTTAATAGATCTAGGTAATATTGTTCATGGTAAATGTGAAAATGACCAGTGAGACTTATTTATTACCCTAGGGTAAAAACATACTGCTTCCTTTTGCAAGTCTCAAGAAAGGAAAACCTCCAGACTCTGGGCCCGAGGATCCAGTGCAACCATATCTTCTAACAAAAGAAGAAGTAGCGGCATTGAATCCCAGAGTCTAGAATCTTGTCGGCACAAAGAAACAAAAGAACTCCAAGACCGGGTCTCGAAGGGAGAGAAACCAAAAGGAAAAAAAATAATGACCCCGTGAAGCAAAGGCCAGAGGAAAACAAAAGAAAAGGAACAAGGCAAAAAGTGAAAAGGGGGACCCAACATTTTGCCAACAAAATGTAGGGATGGGTATCCAGGGCATAAAAAATGGTGACTCATTGGGATGAATTCTTGACCACATTTGAGAGCTACATAATCTCTAGTTAGAAAAACCAAAACTCATCTTTACGTGGAGTATTTTTCTTACAAGGTGCAAGGTGTCTGAGAAAATATGGCTCATCATGATTCAACCCTTCAATCTTTTGTCAGCTGAGAGGTGTGTGCTTTGGAAGAAAATCAAGCTGATGACTTCTGGAAGAAGTAGAGAGATAGCACTAAGTACATCAAACCAAAATCATTATATCTTCCATGATCCCCAGATCTTAGAATTCTCTATTCTCCATTTTTTTTTTTTTGAAGATGGGGAAGGCGGTACTTCGTTCACCATGAACCTTAAGCTTAGATAATTTTTATGGTGGTACTTCTTTCACCTTGCCATCCATTTTAAATTTTTATGAATAGGGGAGACGTTCCAAACTTGGGATATTCTTTTAATTTTCAGACTTAGTTGATAACCAGTGCAACCGATCTGATCTCAAGGACCATACGATTACTTGCTTCTTATATTTTCTATTAATTGATGTCAAGATTATCAAGATACAAATCTAATGAATGTTCACCCATAGCCTTTTACCATGTGCACAAAATAAATCTAGATTGTGAACAAATTCCACCCTACTAACAATAGATTTCAGACTAACCAAAATGCACATGGTAACATTCCAGGGACTAGATTTCATGCAAAGCATACTTTTCTACAAGAAGGAGGAAACATGTCGGGAATCCAAAAAAAAAGACACACAAAGAAAACAATGAAAACCCAAAGACAAAAAGAAAAATAAAAGGAATACGGCCCCAGAAGGCCACCAACAACTATTTACAAGGATGAGACACTCCCAAGGAGCATCGAGAAGATATTTACAAGGCATGAAATATTTACACACAATACAACTCTAGGCAACTTACCTCCCACCTCATTCGAAGTAGTGTTTGAGGAACTACCCATTGATAGGCAATGGGACAACCTCTTCGGTCATGGTACTGGGGTGATAGGTATTGGCCCCATAGATCTCTGAGATTAAGTATGGTCTAAGCCAGAGCCTTTGGAACTTAGTGTATTTTCCTTTATTTTCATGGGCCTTGTCCCACAGGAGGACTAGATCTGAAACGTGAAAGGCTTTATATTAGGCTCTCCGATCAAACTATCATTTGATGACTACTTGATGACATGCAAAATGTTCAAGTTCCATGTCTCTTTGTTCTTCCATTCTCACCAGGTTCAAAAGCTGAACCTCCACAACGTTGTCTTGGGCATTGAATTCCTGCATAAATTGTAAAACCAAGATTTTTAAGTTGATAGGGAACACCAGGCTCTGGCCGTAAACTAGGTGAAATGGGGAAGTCCCCAGGGCCGCTTTGATTTTGATACGATCCACTCAAAGGGTGAACCTAAGCTTTTGGTGCCAGTCTTGGGGATTTTTATCTAACAGATGTTTGATCACTTCCAACAAGTTTTTGTTCATGGATTCAGCGATGCCATTTACCTAGGGGTAGTAGTTGCTGGAGTACTTGAGGGTGATCTTTCTCTTATAGGTCCATTCTAGTAACCGCGCTGAGGAAAATGTTAGACCATTGTCATATACTATAGCGAAGGGCATTCCGAATCTTGTGACTATGTTTTCCTCCAAGAATTTGATAACTACATTTGTCGTGTTCTTCTTACATGGGATTGCCTTGGGCCACCAGGCATAGTAATTGGTAGCAGTTAGAATATACCAGTTTTTAGCAGACAAGTTGGGGTTAATTTATCTGATAAAATCAAATGCCCATTGGATGAATGGTTGAACTTCAAAGACTAGTTGCAAAGGCATGGCCAGGTTTTGCTCATGATGAGCTGTGGTTTGGCAAGTGCGGCACTTCCTTACATGAGTGTAAATGTCTTTGAAGATGAAGGGCCAATAATATCTGGCCTAGAGAATCTGATGGGCAGTGCCATCAACTGAGCCATGCCTAGTTCTGAACTTCCTGTGAAATTCTTCTAACATTTTGGCAGCTTGGTCCCTGTCTATGCACCGGAGGTACTCCTTTGTAATTCCTATGAAAAAGAGTTCAATTTTTTATCATGAAGTGTGTTCTTTTCAGTCACAGGGTGAGACGTTTGTTTGGGGGAAGCCCCTCCGATCATCTATTGTTGATCAATAGGTCCACCAGATCAGTATACCATAGATCCTGAGTGATGGACTCCATCATATAGGTTTGACATTCAATGTTTGGAGTTACTTATGCCATCGCTCTACATATTCCTTGGCCTTGGACTATCTTCATTGGTTGCATCTCAAGATCATATTATTGGAGGATGGCCATCCATTTCCAATGGCGCTCACCCAATTCACTCTGCATCAATAGATATATAACAGCCTAGTTTGGAATGATAGAATGCACTTTTCTCTAGAGAATGTAGTGCCTGAATTTCTTTAGGGCCCAGACTAGAGAAAAGGCTTGCTTTTCCAAAGGCGTATATTAGACTTTGACATATTTTAAGGGGGAGCTCATAAAAACAATGGGTCTCTCTTGCCCTTCAACCTTCTAGGTTAGGACTGCAGCTATAGACTGTGGTGAAGCAAAGGAGTAAATGTGAAATGGGAGGGATTAGTCTAGACTTGCCAAGACTAGTGCCTCCACTATGGTTTTCTTGATCTATGCAAATGATCACTTTGCTTCTGGGCTCCACTCAATTTTGGTATGTTTCTTCAACATATCATTGAGTGGTTTGAAAATCTTGGTGAATCCAGTTATGAATCACCAGACAAAATTTATTTTTCCAAAGAAAGATCTCATTTCCTTTTTACTAGCGGGCATTTGTATATTTAGCAGTTCTTCAACTCTCTCAGGGTCAATGGATATTCCCTTCTCAGAGATAGTATGCCCGAGAAGCTTCCCTTTAGTGACCCCAAATGTACACTTCTTGAGGTTGAGGGAGATACCATATCGACAACATCTCTCATAGATCTAAGTGAGCTGGGTGGAGTGGTCACGCCTGTCCTGGGAAAAGACTGTCAAATCATCCATATAGATGATTATGCATTTGTTGACTAGGCCTTTGAACGCAATGTCCATGGCCTTCTAAAATGTGGCCCCAACATCGATCAGGCCAAAGAGCATCCTTCGATATGAAAATGTTCCCCACTTGGTGGTGAATATTGTTTTATCTCTGTCCTCAAATTTAACTATAACCTGGTTATATCTAGAGTACCCATCTAGGAAAGACATCATTTGGGAACCATTAACAATTTTCAATACCTCATCCAATGAGGGGAGAGGGTGATTGTCCTTCTTGGATGCCTTGTTTAAATTGTGAAAATCCACACATAGGCGAATCTCAACATTTTTCTTACGTACGAGGATGAGGTTGGCAACCCACATTGTGTGCCAGATAGGAAAGATAATCTGGGCTAATAGTAATTTTTGAACCTCTTGATGAATTAGAGGTTCGATCAATGGGTTTACCGACCTCTTCTTTTTTTGGAAGGGTTTGGCATCTGTTTCAATGGGATTTTATGGATCATGATAGATGTGTCTTAGGTCTTCAGATCATCATACCCCAAGGAAATAACATCAATATATTCTTGGAGAACCGCAAGAATCTTCTCCTTCTCCTCTAGGGAGCAGGAGGTACCAATTGAACCAATTTTTCTTCATCGGCCTTGCCGATGTTCACCTTTACAAATTTTCCTCCCTTAGAGGAGGATGATATCTTATCTCACCCTAGGGGTCCAAATCAAAGATGTGTTCTAAAGCTACCATCCCCTTAGGGATGGTGTTGGTGGGTAGGTCGATGATCCCGTCATCATCTTCACCCTACACGATATTGTCACGATCCATTTCTTCCACTACCTGATCCTCAAAAATGCCAACATTGGCCATAAACGCCAAAATATGTTGATCATCCTAAAAAACATGAAAGTGGGTGATATTATCTAGGATGGACAAGGTGGGGACCATTTCCACAGAGAATTTCTGGAGTTGGGAACCAGCCATCAGCTCGAGGGTGCTGGCGGACACACCAAGGGCATCTAGAACATAGTTACATTTTTGGGGAATAAGCTCGATGCCAAAAGCATTAAAGTCTTTGATTAGGCTTCATTCTTGATTGTAGTATCCATCCAACCTTTTTGTCATGACACATGTATTGGCTCCAGACTTTATTCACAATCAGTTCTGAATCACCCATCGCCCAGAGGCGGGTGATCCCTTTTCTCAATGCAAACAGGAGTCCGAGGAACAAGGCCTCGTACTCCGTGACATTGTTGGTACAGTTAAACTACAACCTATAAGATGTGAGGAAGGACTTCCCCTAAGGGTTGATTAGTTCCAACCTGGCCCCATAGCCTTGTTTAGACTGGGATCTGTTAAACTTTAGGATCCATAAGTCATTGTTCCTTTTCTGGTGCTGGGGAGGAAAAATGGCATTTGGATTGGTTTTGGGATTGGGAGGTGATTCCTTTGGTTCTGATGGTGCATGAGTGATACTTTCCTCTGGAGAGTCCTCTAGTTTAGGTTCCTAGATGATCAGTACATTGAGGGCACCGCTAGGTGGATGATTTGGTTTGGGAAACCCTACTTGGCATTTTTTCTCTTGGAGGTTGGTGAGGTGGTGGGTAGCGACAACCATGCAAGGCTCACACTCTAGCTTAGAATGCTTTTGATAGTGTACCCGGTACCAAGTACCGAACAAGAGAGTGGTTGAAGTTTCTAGGATACCCTCCAAGTCCACTTTGTTTTTCAATTTTGCGTCCAGGTCTTGCATTCTCTGAGAGACTATGGGATCTTCCCCGGGGGTGAAATCAAAAGTGAGGATCTCCAGGGGTAAATATACCCCAAGTGAAGATTCAGAGAAAAGGATTTCACTCACCTTCCTGACTTTAGTGAGGGCTTGTTTCATTCTGGATTCGCTCTCCACCCAGATCTGGTTTGATTTCCCCTTCTAGGGGAGCCACAAGTGGGAGAATTCCATTGAGAAGTACCCGTTAAGGGCCTTTGACCAATTCCAAATTAACAACATCCTGTAGGTTTCAGGGATGTCCACCACTTTGATGTCTATTGTGATTGATATCCAGGGGTCTTTGATGAGCTGAATCTAGATGTTCTTCAGCGCACCTACCATCTTTATGGCAATTTTGTCCAGTTTGACTACTACGCCTTTGGATGGAGTAGGAGTGATTCCTAACTTCTAGCATATGGATAAGGGCATGAAATTTCCCAAAGCATGAGAATCAACTGGGAAATTATACAAATTCTTCCCTTAAATTTTTAGGCCTAGTAGGAAGGGGGATCCTCTATGTTTCCCCGAAAGATGGCCAAGTTGGCATCGTCGAATGTGATAGTATTTGGTGGACGACTGACGGCTTCTGGGTTTCCTAAGAGCTTCAAAAGAGACTTCTTCTACTCAGGAAAATTGAGTAAAACCTCCATCAAGGTCATGGAGATGGTGGCATTTTATAATGCCTTAGTGATGTCAAACCATTCCCCAGGGTAAAATTGGCTTCCCTTAGCTGGATCCCCAGTTTAGTTAGGACCGGGTCTTTTCGACGGGAAGGATTGATTGTTTGTGTTGTCCTAGGGGGGGTATTCTTGGGAGGAATTAATGTGTAAGCTGACCCTTTTCTAGCTTAAATCTAAGTGTTGTAGGGAGTCCATGGGATAGTGAAGGCATTGGCTTCAAAGGTTGAGATGGATTCATCAAAGAACCCCTACAATTCAGTTCTTCTTTGTATTCTTTGTCTACCCCAAAGAAGATGGTCTCACATGTGAAGGTACTGTGAGTAGGATCTGATGTGGAGGGTTCCATGGGAATAGGATTGATAATTTGTTGTCTATCTAACTGAGAGATCATGATGATCTTCTCCAGTGTGGCACAGTTCGCCTTGGAATGGGAGCCGGTGTCATGCAATCTACACCATGTAGTCAAAGGATGGAACTCTGCGAGTTGCACAAAATGACTCCGTCTAACATCGCCCTAAGTGGTGTTTTGATTTTGAGGAGGTCCTCTGGTATTCATGTTGTTGTTCATTGTTGTTGGTTGGGCTGAGGCCCCGTTGTTGTAGTTTTGTCTGCCAGAATTGGTATTTTGTTGTCCAGAGAAAACATTCCCCATCTGGGAATTGGAGTTGTGAGGCGTAAAAGGCCCCACCTTCAGTCATCCCATGTCTGTGGTTAGGGAGGACACCAATCGTTGGAGGGATTCAACCTTGGTGGACAGCTAGGTAGTTGTATCACAATGTGACAATTGTTGTGGTGGGTTTCCTGGGAAAGCGACTGTGGCTCCCGGAGTTAAGGATGACAATCCTCCGGCCATGGATGACTAGAAGAAAGGTACTCTGGAGGGTTGTGTCAAGGGTTGTTTTGTTTGCTATGGTTGGTTCTAGGGAACATATTCCAGACCCAGTATTTTTTGGACTTGAGATGAGTATACGTACCAAGCCTTTTGGTCTACTGGTTGTGGGCCCATGGCCATCATTGGAACACCCATTTATAGATTGGGGTTATATCCCATGGCGTAAGGAGTTCCGTCGGGTATCATGTTAAAGGGAAAGCTTTATCCAATCTCGCTGGGAGCTTTGCTCAAACTATGGGACAATTCCAAGGACAAGTTGTAAACCTTTTCCAGAGTATCCCAATCATTTGTGGTGGTGGTTCTCTAGAGGAGAGTGGCAAAAATAGGGTCCAGAGCATTATGATATGTCTGGATGGTCATGTCAGTGGATGGGATGAAGGGGCCTGTGCACCGCTTCAAGGCATGTTGGAACCGGTGGTTGAATGTATCCAATGGCTTGTTTGCTTCCTTCCTGATGGAGATGAACTGGCTGTGGGACCACGCTGGGTCCATGTGAATGCGGAAGGCCACCAAGAAGGCATCTTCCATATCCTGCCAACTATTTATGGAGTTGGCGGGCAAGTTAAGGTACCCGTTAAGCTCATTCTATCCCAAAGATAGAGGGAACATCCAAGTTACAACATTTTTATGTTGTATCCGGTGTCGATTCATGGCATCCTTATAGGCCTGGAGGTTTTCTTCTGCAATTTATGGGCCTAGATACTCATACTTAGGATAGATCTTCTCCAGATGTGGAGGAAGATCATTGGTAGCACTAGGGAACTATCCCATTGGGGACCCAGTGTTACCAAAGTATGTAGCTATTGGGGCTGCTTGATTTTGGCTAGGTTGAGCACTGGTTATTTGGATTTGGATATTTGGATGTGTATAAAATCCCTAGATAAAGTTGGCTGGTTATTTTTTTTTTTGGGTACTACTCTTTTGGACAGGAGGTCCAAGTTCTACAAACTCTTTGGGATTTGGGGCTGATCAAAGGATTCCATCAAAACTCAAGGGTAAAGATGACCCTCTTCCACGAAAAGTATAGCTACCAAACCTACTTCTTGGGGAACCCTCGGGTGGCGTGAAATCAAAGTCTTCTAAGGGAGAAGAGCTCATGCCCTCCTTCTAGCACCAATTTCTGTTGACGAGACTTTGTGACCAGCTCTGCCAATAGAGGTAAAGTTGTCTCTAGGTACCAGGGTACCGACCAACTCTTCCTAAAGAGGTCTACTAGAGAATAAATTCTCCTAGCCTCCAAGCACCTGGTAGTCAGGTCTCAATGGTGCGGGGCAGCTAAGTTGGGCAGGTGAGTGTTGTTTGAGGGGATAGCTTGTTTTTACTCATCTTCTCAGGGATTTCAAAGGGGTGGGGTTCTTGTAAGCATTTGGATAATCAAATAAACTTCAAACAATAGGTCAAGGTTAGATATACATTTCTACCTATAGTTATGCATTAAATATTCAAACATCAAACTAAGATCTAATGCAAGAAAACTACACTAAATACCAAATACATAAAGAACTAGCAATTCGCATGCATTTAGTAGCAAGGGGAAATGAGATCATTAATCTAAACTAGAACATAAGAGAAATGGACATGAGAAAAAATACTGCACAAAAAGATGTTTGCTAACTCCAAAGATCAAAACAACACATAATAGATAGCCATAAGATGTCCTTCCTTCTTCATTAACTTAAACCATTATAGCATCACTAGTGTGTACAATCATGGCTCCAAGGGAGCATTCTAAGTTACTAAGAACAAATGAGAATTGAGCTCCTAAAAAAACTAAAAATGAAATGCTATGCTTCTATTACTTGTTGGACTACAAAATCATCAATTTCGCTGACCCTTGTTATGAGGTCAGAATTCTTATTTATACACAAAGTTTGACCTAAAACTAACCTAGTCTAATTGTACACTCAACAAATAAAATACATTATCTTGTGGCAAGTACTACCTGCACCACTTACAATCACCTTGAAAAGTGAACAGGCCTAACAAGACAGAGGAAGAAGAAAAGAAGAGAAAGCTGGAAGAATTGACATAGAGAAGAGTGCCGGTGTATTTTTAGAAGAAATCTGATTGTCTCGGTTGAAAGGAAACTAAGTGTGTGGAAAATAGTTCCCCACGCTAAACTCTCAAGAAGAGGATCGTGTAAATTCAGATTTAACCCTTAGCAATTATAGAATGATAATACAATAACAGGCATACATAGAAAAATGAGAATGACAATGATTTACCCTGGGGAAAACCTTTTGGTAAAAAACCCCAGTACTCCAAAACCTGCACAATGTATTAATCAAAATTAATACTGTTTACAATACACTTTCAATGCAAGTTCTTTACGGAGATGATCAACACTTGAAGAAAAATTTGGCAACATAAAAATGTTCCAACAATACACTTACTTCTCTCAGATTTGTTACCCTAAAAAAATGCTTATATCATGCACTTCACTTTTTAGGGCAACTTCCAAAAGTAGAAAAAGAGTGTACAGTACTCAACTGATTAGTTTCCACATGTCTTGCATGTCTTCACCCATCATCGAAACTTCCACAATTAGCTATTACAAATATTAATGACCGTCATAACCATTTCAATCATGATTACCTTACACATTGTCCAAAGTACCGACATTTGGAAAATATCAAATGTAAGGAAATATACAAGGTTGAGACACCTTATTCCTAACACTGATATCCAAGGCTACATGCCTCATAAATGCAGATTGCGGCTCACTGTCTTCAATGTACATCAGGAAGTTATTGTAGGAGTGACACCTTGGGAGAATCACCTATCAGAGCCATCTCTCCGTCTGACATGCCTTATCAGGACCACCTACCTCATGACCCCCTTATTAACTTCTTGACAGTGATCGATCGACTCCGGGGAACCTGGACGCAGACCACTATGAATGAATACAAAACTGGGACCCAGAATTCTGGAGTTCGGGAGCTTACCCTCAAAGAATAATGAATTTAAAAAATTGTATCCCACTAGTGAAAATCTCCAGAGTCTGGAGAACTCTACTGTTCCTTGTTTTGTTTAGAGGCCTCCAAATTATAGCCAACTCCATCTTCATCTATGTCTTTGACATTGTCCCATCGGTCACTGATAACCCCAAATTGTTCCTCAATATCTCTAGCCCCTCCCTTCTCAAAATTCCGCAGCCAATTTCACTACATCATGAGCCCGGAGCATCATCTTGGATATTCTTGAAATTTTTCCTCCATCAAAATCTCTGGCGGACTAGTACCGGGATTCCATTATCTCATCAAACTTACTAAGTACAAAATCTTCCTGGGCACAAGTCCTGGTAGTGAAGGGATCAACTTGAGAAAACCTTGATACAAATGCTTTGTATAAATCCAAAGAATTCTGGACTTCTGAGATTCTATTCTTTAAGGCCGCTACCAGTTTCTTACTCATTTAAATTTTGAGGCCAAGTGTGGAGTGATGGGCCTGGAGGAACCCAAAGGGTTCTTCTCCCAAAATTCCTATCTTTGTAACAACCTCCTCTCCAAAATTCATTATTTCTTCCAATGCTGACCTCCACTCCTCATACTTCTCTAAATCTTTCGCCCACAAGTGGATGGCACAGTACACCTAGCCCACAAGGTTTCTAACCTGATAAAGGTCTGGGAGTGTTGCTACCAAGAACTACCTTACGACTTTGATTTGTTCAATGATCCATCTGTCTACAGCTAGTGCCTTCTTCTTCATGGCCCTTAGAGCATCCAAATCACCTTGCGGGAGCGGTGTTCCTAAGGTGGAGGCTTCCGGATGGATCTTAGCCAGTGGCGGTGTCAGTTCTACGAGAAGCCTGAGGAGATTTTCATTATTTTCTCTTTTCTCCTTTAGATTCTATGTCTTCTTTTCATACTAGGCCTTAATTTCCCAGATAGCTTCTTTTAGCAGGTCCAATTTTCCCTGCTTATCTCTCCTCCCTAGAGGAACTTCTGTAACTATGTAATCTTCAGATCTCACTACTGCCACTTCTATGTCTGGTGGAGGCATCACAACAACTACGACTATATTTCCTACTGGACCAGTCTAGAAGGTATGGATGGTCTGGGCCTTAGGCTTCTTAGCCTCTTGATTTTGGGCCATCATCTCAGCCAAGGAGAGGGGAGCACTTACTTCCACCGAGGCATTTCTTTTTCTAGATTCTACCAGCCATTGTGGTGGCTAGGGTAGTTTTTTTGCTAGGGCCTGGGCATTGGGGTCTTCCTCAGGGTCTGGTGGTGTTTCCCCAATATCCATAGTCACATTGGAGTCTTTCTCTTTTTCCCCAAGGTTTCCCATATCTTCCACCTCGGTGGCATCTACATTTGTGTCACCGGGATTTTCCCCATCTTTTCTAGCATCTATGGTCCCAGTACCCACATTTCCAAGGTTATCCCCCTTGTCTTTTTGTTGTTGTTGTTCTTCGTCTTTGGCACCATCCACTGGGACATTCTTCCCTAAGGGCACTTCTTCTAGAGAGGCCAAAGGTGTCTGGCCTAGATTTGACTATTGGGCCGCAAAGACCACCTCACTGAATATCTCACTTCGGGGAGTTTGGCCACCCAGAGTAACTAAAGGTGTTTGGAGCATGATGGTTGGGGGTACGGTTGATCTTGAAGGTCCGGTTTCCCTAGTTGTCAGTTTCTCATCATGTGTTTGCCTTAGTTCTATCTCAGTCCCCAGGACTGATGTTTCTTCCACATCTTGTGGACTTGTGGATTTTCTTGTACTTGTTATTGTTCTCTTTCCTTCTCTTTTTCCTGGTCTCAGAACTCTTTTTTTGGGCCACTTCTTCTTGTGCATCTATCTCCTCCATTGCCCTCACCACATCGGCCTGTACATTCACCAGATCTTTCATCTGGAAGAGGTCATCAAAATCATTGTTTGGAGGGGAGACCACCGGAGGATCCTCTAATTTAGGATAGGAAGGGATGAGTTCCACCTGGGGAACATTCAGCATCTCAAGGCCTGTATCTATGCTTGGGGGATGATCCACCCTTTTCTTCTTTCTTCTTAATTGTAACGGGGCCCTGCAATCCAGAATAGCTGCAGAATCCATCTCGATCTGTGTCTACTAGCTCATAAGTGCTGCCAGTGAAGGAGATCCTGTTAGGAGGGAAGATCCCACTGGAGTAACTAGAAGACCATGGGAAAACTGGGCACTTACCTTTTTAAACTCCTTCAATGATACGGCCCGGGAGATAATAGTAGCATTCTTGAACTGGGGGATCCTCAGTCCCAAAGCAAAGGTGGCAGCATCAAGAGTAACAATGGTTGCAGGGTAATTTAGTGGTAGGGAATCAGTAAGAAAAACCACCTAGGTGGGTGCCTTGTAGTGCTTCACTAGGGAGAGGATAAGTTCTGGCACCTAAACTAAGTAGGGGAAACAAGCAGCCTTGATAATGCTAGACACGGCCATGTTCTTTTCCATATCATCCCCAGTAGCTCATTGTTGGTACATTGTCCAGACGAGAACTTGTAGTTCAGCCCATGGTCCAACCTCTGTGTCTATAATATCTTGGAGTTTGGAATCCACTTTGGATCCCACAAGTACACCCTCTCTCAGGTATTTGGATGTCAATGGGATCTTGGCCAACATTTTCTCTACCTTTGTCTTCATGGCCGCCCGAAAAGAGGTAGTTGGAAGTTCCAGACTTCTAGGAGGAGTTGTTACTTCAGACATCGTCATTGGATGATCTACAATATGCTATACTAGACAACCATTAATACATGTGACAAACTATAAAGAAATTTTATAGACCCCGGAGAGTTCACCACCATTTCGCACCTATTTAAAAGATGTTAGTCCTCATCATATCCTAGAAATATAAAAAATTAACAATTTACATGGAATTCAATCGACACCTAGGGTTTCCAAGGATACTGGTCTATGAGAAAAATGGGATGAAGGCCCTAGGACTTCTCAGCACCTAGAGTCCAGAGGAACTAGCCATTATTGAAATGACCGGGTAGTGAGCCGTACTTGGCTGATGTGGGCTGTCACATGGTCACGCAATAAATGACGTAATGACATTAATGTTGATAGATGTCTAGACACGAATGAATTGAATGCCAGATGTGACAATTTTGAATTCTCATACATGGGGGAGTTTAATCCCTCCATTAATGCCGAAATGATGGAGGAGAGAGAGAAAATTGCCATGGCTCAAACAAGTGAGGTGCCAAGTTTGAACCAGGCGAACACCAAGTGGGAAAGCTCAAAACTTGGGTATACAACATGGAGAGCATGGCAAGCTCGCCATAGGAAGGGTCGTAAATGAAAATATAAAGACCAATGCAGAGACCCAATTTATAGGGGAAGTAGAAGAATGGCGAAATTCATAGGGAATGACCCTATCCTATGGACTATTTACAATTTATAGAGAAGTTACAAGAATTTTCACGGACATTACAACTACTTACAGAATCTACAGGAATGTACACTATTTATAGGAAAGGAAACAAGGCAGGGAAGGCGGACAAAATTTCTATGGAGCCATCCCACCAATGGGAGGCGATGAGAAAATAGGAGACAAATAAAATGAAAATGAGGACCAAAACCAGAAAGGAGCCAAAAGAGACCCGAAGGGCCTACCTTGAAACCATGAAATGTGGGAGGAGGAGCACAGGGGTGCTCTGCAAACCAAAAATATTTCATGAGCTACGAACACCTACAACCTTGCACGAAAGCTAGAATGGACACAAGCTCAAATGCCAACTTTACTACAAAGCACTGTTAAACCTCCCAAAGAAAATCACACTTAACACAAATTATCTCTAATCGCTCTAAAATAATCACTCTAGGTAATCTTGTTCATGGTAAATGTGAAAATGAATAGTGTGACTTATTTATACCCCTAGGGTAAAAACATATTGCTTCCTTATGCAAGTCACAAGAAAGGAAAACCTCCAGACTCCAGGCCTGGGGATCCAGTGAAACCATATCTTCTAACAAAAGAGGAAGTAGACACATAGAATCTTGGAGTCTAAAATCCAATCGGAACAAAAAAAACAAAAGAACTCTAGGACCAAGTCCCGAAGGGAGAGAAACTGAAAGGACAAAAAAAAAAACCCCACGGAAGCAAAGGCCAAAGGAAAACAAAAGAAAAGGAACAAGGCAAAAAGAGAAAAGGGAGACCCAACATTTTGCCAACAAAATATAGGGACGGGTATGCAGGGCATAACAGATGGGCCAAGCACAATAGTTAGTGATACCGCATCTGATGGATTAGGTGATTTCACCACCTCCACCTAAGAAATAAAAGCAAGTATGAAACTATGTTCTGCAAAGCTATATCTTACATCAATTTCTATATTCATTATGCAAATTTCTATATAAAATTTCTATATAAAATTTCTAAAAAATATGCTGATATGCGCTACAAATTGATTTTGTATGAAAAACAAATAAAAAATCATAAAAAATACAAATTACCTCTGAAAAATCTAAATTTTTTACTGAAGCTTCTCTGATATG
>MU227220.1:517894-533365 GCA_018584345.1 Thuja plicata
CAAAAGTCTTAATCAAGGGTGGAGAAAAATGGAAGCTTGATCCTTGTGCACAAATATCCTCCAATAGGAAAATAGAAGTTGACTTTTGTGTCCCACATAAGACAAAAAGTGTTTTTTTCCCTTTTTATAAAATAAGAATAATGTTTTATTTGTGCAACATAGGATAAGAAGAAAAGTGGGGATTTTATATTTAGATAAAAGAGGAGGAAATTCATTTTAATTAAATAAAGGCTTAGGATAAAGTGATTTTATTATTTAATTAAAAGAGATTTTTAATTAATTAAAAGAGAGCATGTTCTCTTAATTAAATAATATTTTTATTTTTATTTTTTTCTCTTTTAAATTAAATAAGGCTCAAACCTTAATAAATATTGAATTGATTATGATTTGATCAAGAAAATTGATATAATTGATATTGTTGATATTTGAAAATATTGATTCAGGGATTTGATAAATTGAGAAATGGGGCCCAAAGTCTAGGCGGTCATTTTAGGGTGCATACAATACTCACCGAGCTGAGATATCATTAGTATTAATCGAGTGATTTGTTTATTGACCGAGTGGTTGGTGACGTGCATTTATTATGCTGACTAAAAACATTTTGTATAAATTTGACGGAGGTGAACTCATTTGTTCAGACAATGATCAAAGAGAAGAGCAAATAAATTGAGAGTGAATTCATAGTACAACACTTTGAAGGATTTTACCAAGATTCTGAGTTGTTAAAGGCTAAAACAAGTAAGAATTTGAACTTATCAAGATATTTGAGTTCTTTCATGGCAAGCTCTAACTTGAAAAAAATGGCATCCTCATCATAAACCATGAAGGAAAAGATGGATAAAATAAAAAATGTAATTCTTGTTAAGAATTCAACATGCAGAAAACCACATTACAAGATACATCCATAAGTTGCAGCTCAACCCAATGACAAAGGTATGTTCTCCACGATACCACCTAGGGTTCTACTGGTTCATGATGTAAGCACATACATTCACTAAAAGATCAGTGAGATAGGGGAATTTGAACTAATATCGACATATCAAACACTTTGCACTAACGAGAAACTGAAAGATGATCACAAACACCAGGAATTCAAAGGGTTAACCAATACCCTACATTTCCTGAAGGAATTCAAAAATAGAATGGGTACACATAGTATTGAGCCAAGTACATGATGGAAAGATTTGGCTGGATGAACCGAAGCAAATAAGAAAAGATGTGATACATGCAGTAACTAGGTATCTTACAATAGATAGAACAAAATCCCTAAGGCACTCACTGAGAACAGAAATTGAAAAGCTAACAGGAGCCAAGTGGAATGGTAGAGGTCTATGGATCAAAACCATCAGTGATCTTGAACTTATATTTGGTGTGTATGTTATTGCATACAAAATATTCTAGTCAAGAAGACCTAACAGCGTTGCATGTGGAGCTGTTGATATTGCATATAAGATTGTCAAGAAGGGTTTGCAACCCGACCTAGACGAGATGTTGCAAAGGCAACTGGAAGAAAAAATGAGAACAATCCGATTAGCAAGATCTAATACTTGTAAGTTTGGTTCTCTTCTACTATGTACATTTTTATATCTGCAAAACTTTTTCCCCTCCGTCGGTAATGTAAAATGGAAGAAAAACTGATCGATTACATTACAAATCGGTGACTTCATTGCAAGTAAAGGCAAAAACATTGAACCCATTATGAATGACTATTTTGCAAAGTTCAAAGAAAGAATAGAGAAAAGGTCAAGGATACCAATGTAGTTGGTAGAGAAGTATAAGGATGACATCTTCTTTGTAGTTGACAAAGACACAACACTCATCAAGGTAGTACAACCAAGGACAACATGGCTACCTCCGATGGACTATGAACTTGACATTGATTTAGCTTCTGAGGCTATAGAGAATTTACTTAATAAACCAGTTGACAAATCTGCCATGAGATTCGACACATATGATGAAGCTAAAACCAAAATATCTATCTGATTACAAGTAGAGAAAATGGGTAGGAAGAAGACAAAGATTGTTAAGACTTTGAAATGAAAGTTTTCTTTAACTAATGAAGAACTAGATGAATCAGTTGATGATACTAAGGAACAGACTATAGTCTGTGAAGATAATGAACAAACTCAAGATGTTGATTCCATCGAGTCAGATGAAGTACAAGATGAGGAAGCTAAGGAAAAAAAAGGGAAAAGGCAAAAAGACTGAGTCTCCATCGAGGACAATAACAAGATCAGAGACAAAAGATTCACCACATTTAAAGAAAGGAGTTGCAAAGATTACTCAACCATCACCGAAGTATACATATCAGACAAGGAAGCCAAAAAATACCACTGGGAGTGCAGAACCAAGACAAAGAAAGAAGTATGTAAGGAATAAAGATGATAAGGATAATTCTGATGATAATATTGATCAATTTAAGGTTGTGCATAACAAAGTACCCAAGAATATTGATGAGATAGTCGAAGAAATAAGCACAACCAAAAGGTTAGGACATCCAAAGATCCATACTTATGCAAATCTGACTACCGAGAATCAAGATAAACTAGAAGAAGCTATCATAGGTATGCTGATTAATTTCAAAAAGGTCCCTATAGAATTTCTACATACATTCCTCAATAATTATATGAAAAATTATTAACTAGATGTACTTATGCACTTAATACAGAGAAACACATGAAAGAAGTAGCTCTCACTCTACTTAAAGCTGATTGCACAATGTAATAGATTAATGACATCATGCAATAGTATGCAAATAAATTCCCCAAGAAAGCAAGAAGACTGAATATACTTCAAGGGAATTTGAAAGAAGTTAATGGAGAGAGCACCATGATTTGGAAAAATCTGCTATGTCTACCCAAGAAAACATAGGACATTGCATCTACAGTTGATATCGAGGGACATCGACTGAGTACCAAGACAAATATTGATGATGCAACTGTTGATAATGTATTGGGTAGTATTCCTGAGCTCTTGAAAAATTGAGGTCATGTAGAGATCATAATAGAAGATATAACTGAAGGTGATCCTGATGACAAATCAAAAGAAGATGAAATGATTACTAGAGCTACCAAGACCTTAGATTAAAAAGATACAACCAAGGTCACCTGAGCAATGGTACCAGGTAATCTATCAATTCTTGTATAAACAATTGATATAGAAAGTAAAGCAGAACTAAAGACACCCAAGTAGGTCACAGATACAGATGAAGACAAGGGTGATGTAAAAGGTAAAGAGACTGAGCATAGTGGAGAAACAACACAAGGTGATGCACCTAAAGAAACCACTAATGCAATAGATAAAGGTAAAGGTAACATAGAAACGATGGTAGACTACTTCTACCACTGACACCAGGTTAGCTACCGAGGCACCTTCACAAGGCATCACACCCACCGAGCCACCAAAGTCAGATACCAAGCACAAGGCTCAATTATCATTAACACTATATCCTACATCAAGTGTACAAGGGAAGAAGAAGAAGAAGAAAGGGAACAAGGATATAATCACACTAGATGAAATCATCGACATCCCTGAAAGTGACCCAAGGACACTTGATCTTGAATCACTTAAGAAATATGCAGAACTATGCACCCGAAAAGAAGCTCAAGACAAGATAAGGTTAGAAAATAAGAATGCACAGGTACTAGAGGCTGCAAAGGAGATCTTAAAGAAAGTTGTTCCTGACTTGAACATCAATGAATATAGCCCTGTAATTGTTCAAATTGCATCGCTCACCGAGGAAATAAATGATCCAGAGATTGATGCCAAGCATAAGTTAGAAGAGAGAGAAGAAAATAAGATTTAGTACAAGTTTACTAAGAATATTAGCCAAGAAGTGGCAGTTCATAAGGTAACACTCTCAAAATTTGTAACAAGATTAGAAACTGTTATTACTGAAGCACATACAATTTTTCAAAAGTTATGCACATTAGATCACTTCACTACCGAGGTTAGTGAAAAGTTAAAGAAGTTAGATGATGATCTAAAAGATAGTGCAAACAGTCTTTCAACCGAGCAACATGCATTTCAAATGAATTAAACCAAGGTTCTACAAACATAGCGGTTGAGACTTGATTTGAAGAAGGAAGAGGACATAATAAGATATTAGGTAACCAAGATTTAGGCTATGTTACTACCACATTTAGCATTGTTTCAAAAGAATGTGACATAGGCAAAGAATTTGATTGCCACCATGGAACTATCAGTTATAGAAAGCATATATGATATGCATGCTCAACTAAACCTAGAGTAGTTAACCCTTGAGCATCTAAAAGAGGAATGGGAGAAATTATTGGAAAATCTCCAGAAGTCCCATCCCAACATTTTTGACAAGTTGTACAAGTTATTTCCTTTTTTCATTAATTTCAAAAAAGGGGGAAATATATGTATATGTATATGTTTATGCATACCGAGAGCATATACAAAGGGGGAGTCACTGTGTATAGTCACTATGTATAAGTTGTTGTGTATACTACATCTACATATACAAGTTTTTGATACTAATGCCAAAGGGGGAGAATGTTACTCCAAATGAGCTTTGAAGGTTGTCATTAGTATTCAAGCATTCAAATACCCAATCGGTAACAGAGTTAAGACAAACTAGTAAGTATGATCACCAAGTACAAAGTTAACCGAGTGCACTGATCACATGAAGATTCAATCAAGAGTAGTGATTACCGAGAAGATAGACTTACTAAGAATTAGTGTACACCGAGCACACAGTATACACTGAGATACACAAGGGACACCAAGCACTGAGAGACAATATTTACTGAGTAAACCAATGGTCACATAAAAGTTTCTAATGGCACAACATTCTATGTAATAACTTTTTTTGAGCTAGATAATGATTTACATTGATCGAGGAGAATATTAATTACGTATGCACTCATTAATTGTTTATATCTCCTATGTTTAGATGATCAAGGTAAATTTTGTACACCATTGATCTAAGGTTTTATAAGATATCATAAAACCCTAATTAGGTCAAGAGATTTGATATTTTTAAGGTTAAGATGTCATTTTGTAATGTATGATGATCAAGTAAGGATCAAGTAGCCACCATACCAAGGATATGAGGAGTTTAGACAAGGGTTTTAGAGCAAGGACTACCTTGCAGTATTCATTTTTCAGAAAAGAGACAAGGCTACTGAGCAGTACAGAAGGTATTATCAATCACAGTAAGGTGATAATTTCATTGCACTTAAAGGATATGCATTCAAAATATTGAGATTGTAATTTATTCATATTACACATTTTGTTACTCTCTGACAACTGTTACAATCCTAAAATTTCCTAACATAGTAGACTTAACCGTCTTTGTATAAATCTCTTAATAGAGTGCACACATACTTTGTGGTGCTAAATCCTCACATGAGGTAGATATAATCAATCTTATCATTACTGCTAATAGGGTAAGGTCACCAAAAGTGATCACTCTTTGTAAGCTCTAACAAGCTACTTTATTACTGCAGTAGTGAACCTTTGTGGGTCTCATCCCCACCACAGTTGTTTTTTCCTTCTGACAGGGGTTTTCTATGATACCAAAATACTAGTGTCATGTGTACTTAGCTTTCATGTATATTTTATTGTTTGGATTACATGCATTTAAATTTTAGCAGTGACATTGCATGTTTGGTGAAATTAATCTACTCAGTTGGTTATAATAGTATTTGGTTACAAAGATTTGTTTAAAATTTTTTAAGGGTACCGATTCACTCCTCTTCTCTAACTACACACCTTTCTATATTTCCAACACAATTTTTTTACCTAGTGCAATAAGATTTCATGTACTTCAAATGATCTTGTAGATTCCATCCATGAATTCCACTTTGTAACTTTTATCCAATAGTTATCCAACACTCAACAAATTATGAATTAAACCTTCAACATACAAGACATCATCAACACTATTTTTACCATCAAGAGTAATAGACCCTTTTCCTTTAATCAAACAGGGAGAATTGCTGCCAAATCCAACAACACCACCATCATAGGCCTCAAGCTTCACAAACTTATCCTTATCACTAGTCATATGATGTGAGAATCCACTATCAATAACCCATTTATTTCTTTTAACAACTCATGGAACCAATGCTTTTTATTCATTAGGTTTATCTTCTTTAATATAAATAAACATAATTTATTCCTCACTAGCAACAGACTCATCACCAGTCACACCTTCTTCAGCAACATTAAAACTTTTATGATCCTTAGGATGATATTTCATAGACGTGTCTCTAAAATCCTTGGAGTTTTTAATCAGACATATAGATGAATATGACCAATCTTATTATAATTGAAGCATTTCAAAGGTAACCTTCCTTCATACATATCAGAGCCCTTAGGTAGTATTCTTGCAATCAAAGCTTCAAGTTCATCAATCTTCCTTTATTCCTCCATGATCTCTTCCCAATATTTAACATATAATTTCATCTTCGTAGAGATTTCTCCCTGGTCATAATTAGTCACATTGGCTTTAAATGCAATCTCAACCTTCAAAATTTCCTTACAAAGTGTAGTCAATTCATAGGCACAAATTCTACTTGCCAAAGCTTCTCTTGAAATATCTCTTATAGTTCTCAATTCCTCAATAGAAGCAACTTTCTCACTGTAACATGCGGGCAAGGATCTCAGAATATTGTCTACAACTTCATTGTCTGTCAAGGTACTGCCAACACATATGATTACACAAACCAGATCATTTAATCTCTACAAATAAACTGAGGTAGTTTCACCTTCAGTCATCTTCATATCTTCATATTTTTCTTTTAATCCTTGCAAATTAACATGCTTAACATATGTGTTACCTTCATAAATAGTTTCTAATTTTTCCCATACCTCATGTAGAGTCCTTAATCTATAAATGTGAGAATATTCTAAATAACATAAGGCATTGACCAAGGTCTCATTTTATAACATGTTCCCCTTGAATTTATTCTTTTCATCTACAATATTATTTTTTATTTCATTGAGAATAGCATAAGGCTTCTTAGTGATTTGCCAGTATTCATCTTATGTTCCCATGCATATCATGTAGGTAGTCATCTGATCCTTTCAAATCAGATAGTTGTCTCCATAGAACTTTGGACTCTCTTTTCTTATACTTTCCATGACAGATCTCCTTCATGTGGTCAAGCTTCTTCAAAAGGACTAAGCTTTGATACCAATCGTTAGGCCTAAAAGGAGGCAAGCACAACTCAAAGGGAGGAGGGTGAATCAGTTGTACACACCTAATAATAGTTTAATTTAACTTTAGCCACTTATATCTGAAAGATAAATAGTAAATCCACAAAAATTAACATAGAATACCAAGATTTGTTCTCCACAAAACCCGGTTAAGGGAAATCCCCGGTGGGAATCAAATGATGAATGTACTCTACTAAAAGTAGTCCTTGACTAAGAGAAACGTATATTACAAAGGATGCACTAGAAAATATAGGATAATGACCCAATCTAAAGGCTCACTTCCTAGAGCTCACTTCTCACAATACAATCACAGATCTGGTCCTTAGTCAAATTCACCGGTCTATCTTCAATTACAATAGGGTGGACATACATCCCATTATAACTGAATTGACAAATAGAATCTCCAATGCCAATACATTTCAATGAAGTTCAAACTCTACCTTACATGTATAATAAAAATATGAGCAATTCTCCTTACATTCACACATCTCTCTTTCTCATCTATTAATTACAAAACGATCTCTCATTTATACCAATTACAAAGAATAATCAACCACTAGGTTGGCTAAGACCTATTATAATAAAAGATATAAACATTATGCTTAATCTTCCAAGAAATAAAAATCAACTCAGATAAGACTTAGATAGGACCCAAATATTCAAACATGAACACTAATGTGTGTTTCCAAAGAAGCATCAAGAATCACAACATGTTACTCCATTAAGTCAGCTAGGACCTAAATAAAGAAACACCAACACATTACCAAAACAACAAATCCGATCACCTCAATCAATGCAGACCAAAAAAATGATCATCACACAATCTAAGAAGACAAAAAAGTAGCATGAATACCATCCAGAAAATTCACATCATCTTCAATATTAAATCCAAACTCATCTTCATCTCTGATCAACAAGAACACTAAAATAACAAACTCTGTCACAATAAAAGATAGCTTGTTGTACTCTAAATCATGAACAACACTGCTTGCGAACACAATGATAAGACACCATGTAACCACTAGCTTTGCAACCTATAAAACATAACATCCAAGACATACTAAACCAAATACTCATCCATTTTACACAAGAACACTGTAATAGAAGTAACCAACAACTCGATCATACCTCACTCAAACTGTCATTAAATTTTTTGGGAACCTCTATAGATCATCTACAAAAACCTTTGAGCAATACCTCATGATCGCAACTCAAGATCTTCAACATATCACCTAAAACATTAAAGTATTCTTCACTGAACATACTAAACACACTGTCTGAAACAACAATTAGTATGTTGACATCAATGACAAAACATTAATGTTAGCACACCCAAGTACCAAAATGTGACATGATCAACAATCTTCCAAAGCTTCCACCTTCATGAAGTTCTCAAAATCAATATCCACTAGATGTAGCCCTCAATGATCTCATTCCATGTTTTGAAATAGTATTCTTCAGCTATTTTTGTGGCCTTTTTAGTGAGATTACCTACATCTACTCTGGTAGCTTCTGAGGAATTCTCAATAGAAGTGGACATTCCAAACGACTATGCAACAATTCACGGTTATGAAAAAAAGGGCCTTGTATTATAGAAGAAACGAGTCTACCTTGAATGATGAGTTATGTATGCTAGAAAGGAAATTACAAGACCATCTGATGGATACTAATACCAACAAAAATCTTGTTGAAGTAAAATATGCCCTTCAAAGATTACAAAATCATAAAATTAATGGGATGTGAGTAAGATTTAATTTTAACTGGTTGAAATATGAAGACAAAGGTTCCAAATTCTTCTTCGACATGATGAAAAGTAAGCAAGCTAAAGAAACTATCTACAAAATATATGATGGAGAATGTATTGACTACAATCTTAATGAGATCAAGATTATGTTTGTAAAATTTTACAAAAGATTATTCACTACAGAAGATGAAAATACTCACTGTAAAATAGCTAGTGAATTCCTAGCAAGATAACTAAAGAGGACTCTAAATAATTAGAAGCAAATTTATCTATTTTAAAATTTTAAACCACTATTAATACATATAAGAATGAAAAATCTCTTAGTGATGTTGATATCCCTACAAAATTGTAAAAAACTAATAGTACATGGATTACTAAAGATCTATTAAATGTTTACAATGAAGCTAGGGACAAAGGATCCTAATTGGGTAAGGCCACTAACATGGGGATCATTGAATTGCTTCCCAAATATGGGGACAAGGCTCTTATGAAGAACTGGAAACCCATCACCCTATTGAATGTCTCCTATAGGATCCTAGCAAAATTCCTTGCATGTAGATCAAATATCCTTCCCAAGTTTTTCAACACTACCCAAACAAGATTTATCAAGGGCAGCCATATCCTTGAAAATTTTATTACCAACTAGAAAGAAATGCACTGGGCCAAGCAAGATGGTCAAGATGTTGTTATGTTCTTATTGGACTTCAAAAAAATGTATGATAGGGTTGAGTGACCATTTCTGACCATGTGTTTTAGAGCCTTTGGATTACCTCCCAACTTTTGCAATTGGGTGAAGGTACTATTGGCTAATGTTGAAGCAAAAGTTGATATTAATGAAGATAATTTTTTATTTTTAAACTTGAGAGATCAATAAGACAAGGTTTCCCATTGGAACCTTCCCTCTTTGTCATAGCTTCATATGCCTTGCATAAATTTATTGGAGATGATTATCCATCTCCGAAAGTAAGAGCTTGGATCACTTTTCCTAACAAGGAGGAGCTCGTAAAACTATAATTTGTAGATGACATTGCATTATTTGTCAAGTTGGATGACCTCAATATGTACTCCCTTCTATGCAAACTAAAGAAATTCTTTCTTGCATCAAGGGCCAAGTTATCCTGTGCTAAATCTATAATGTTAAGTTGGCATCCCACTTGTCCATAATGGTTCTTGAAGCACGATTTTGAATGAGGTGGCCCCTCTAAAGTAGTAAGATATATAAGCATACCTTTTGTTGTCATCCCTTGCCTTCAATATATGTGGGGCTGGATCAAGAACAAAATCATGAGCAAGATTGGGAAGTGGAGCAAAAGCAAATTATCAGTGGCTAGTAGAATTCAAATTTACCAAAAGATCCTTTCATCTTATAACATCTACCACTTCTTTGTGTGGTTTTTTAGTGGATATCAAATGAATGAAATCAAAAAGATGATCATAAACTACTTATATAGAAAACAATATTTGGTCAAGTGGAAATGGTGCACAATGAAAGAGACACGGTGTGGCCTCAAGCTCAAAGACCTCATAATGTAGGGCATGGCCCTAGTTGTAAATGGATTCTCAAAGCCATAGTAGGTAATGAACCTTGGAAAATATATCTTGGAAGGGCATTCTCTTCAAATATATCCTAACAGGTATATTTCCTATCTCTCCTGAGGGTTCAAATATTCTTAGAAGTATTTGGAAAGTCTAGGAATTTTTTAGGCGACACCTTTCCAATAGTAACTCTAATAATAAGATCACATTGGATGCTTCGACCTAGTGCAACTTGCAATATACCTTCTCAATTTCAAGGATATTATGCTAATAATTGGAACAACAATGGTATAAGATATTTTAGAGACATTTTGGTCAACGATAGTCTCAAATCTTGGTTTGTTGTAATCATGGAATTTAACATCACCCCACCCATTGGCATACCTATTCCATTATTAGGGACACTCTTTTTCCCTCATTACCTCTAAGGCTCTCCAATTTGAGCATGATTGGTTTATTAAGGTTTGATGGCCAAATGACACCAAAATGGCTAATATTTTCCTGAAAATGTATTTACAAATTTGTATGTAACAATGACTCTATACATGCATCTCAATAAATGCGGGAATATAATTTTTTGTAACATTGAATGACAAAATATTCTTATTTCATATGGAGCAACACCATTGAACCTAAGAAGGATACATTTAGAGCATAACTTCTTTTGAAATGGTTTCTATAAAATCTCTTGTAGAAGGAAGTTGAGCTTTGTAACATTTGTAGAGTACCAAACTTTGTTAAGAATATTATTTTTAACAATTATGTTGCAAATGAAATTTGACATATGTCTTGTTCTAGTTTTCATAATTGACACAGAAATATTAATTGGATTGATAGACTAACTAGTAACTTGACTCATATTTCTAAAACACTTACTGGAGGTTTGGCATATGGGGTTGCAAGAAAAGTGGGCTTAACCTTGGAGGAAACTCCATAGTTAAGTGTGCTTGAGCTGGAGTAGTACTGGGATGGGTGACCTCCTAGGAACACTTGATGCTTCACCTCTATGAGGATCACCTAGATGCAATGAGTGCTAAGTGTTTCATTCATTATAATGAGAGATGAGTTCTTGTGAAACATCACTCATGAAATATGGGTCAATGAGTTTGACTCAAAAACTATACAATTGAATCCTGGTAGTAATATTACACTATGAATTATTTCTAGTTTATATTTTATATTGAGATACTTGGGTAAATATGGAAATTAACAAATGAAGAAAAGTTTCAAGGTAGAAGTAGGTCACTTACTGAGTTTTATAAAAAAAAACTCACTTTTCTTAACATTATAATTACTGTTACCCTCAAGGTTTCTAAAAGAAAATTTGAAAAGCTATTATAGGGTGGACAGGTGATTGTCAATGCATCAAAGGTTTTGTACAACCAGATGTGGGTGAGTAATAAAAATGAAAATAAGTCTTTCTAGCAAGGATTACTAGAGTTGGTTAAACAATACAATGAAAAAATCAAGCATTGAGACCCACATACATGGAGTTAGTAGCAATTGCAAGAATGTGATCTGAAACAACATACTCAGTGGTCTCTTTTAAGAATTTTTGGCAATGTAATAAAATATATATTTATAATATATATTAAATAGTATATTGTCACACTATGTAATAGCTTATGATAGACATGTGTTAATGTAGATGTCCAAATTATTCTTTATAATTTTATTAAATTCATATTAACATACCCTTGTAATAAATTGAATCTTTATTTAATTAATTACCTAAGTCGTAAAATATAATTAATTTTAATTAATCAATTATATTAATTTTTCCTCTAACTTTGTAATATAATTAATTTTAATCAATTAATTATATTATCCCCCCTTTCGGCCAATAATGTAATTAATTTTAATTAATTAATTACATTATTCCCTCCTAGCCTATGTTCAAATAATTTTATTATTTAGATATTCTTTCATTATGCCTAATCCTGTGATTTGAATAAATTCAAATTGATTAAATCTAACCCTAGCCTAAAATCCATCATGTCACCCCTAAACCTACCCCTTAATTAATCTTGGTTTAATTAAGCTAATTTCTTGATTCCTACAACAATTAACATTTCTTTGTAATTAAAAATTGTCCCACACATGTGTGAACACATCCCCAAATTTGAACTACCAACCTTTTTATAAATAGCTAATTACCTCTTACACATTTGTCCCCCATAATCTCCTTGCGCCACTCTCACACATGTGTAGCCACCTTGAGCTACTCTTGTCTCCCATTTGGCATTTATGACATATCCCTTTCAAGGTTACTCACACATGTGTGAGCATCTCACTCCTCTTGCATGACTAATTACCCTTGCCTACATGGCTTCCACATGACCTCCACTTCATCAATCCAAATGAATCTTAGCCTTTCATTTTAACTTTGAATCTCAATCGTCCATTTTCCTCTAAATCCTACAAATAGGAGCTTTTCCCTATGCATTTCATGCATTCTATCACTTGCATTTTTATTATTCCAAAATCATCTTAGAGCTCTTAGTGTTCATTGGGTAATTTAGTATTTTTCATTTAGCATTTTATCTTCATAGTATCAATCATGACATGCTTAGTTTAGTTCTTGCATAAAAATTCGGTAGTTTTAATCTAGTTTGTCGTTTAAATTGCATATTAGCATTTAAAATAATTTGGGGATTAATATAGTTGTGTTATGAGAGAGAAAATACCCACATAAAACCATCAAAAGAGAAAATCAATGGATTTTGGTGCCTCCATTCCGCTCAATCGAAAGTATGATTAGAAATTGTTAGTTTTATACATAGTTTTAAATTTATTTGCATTGGCTAACCAAAAATTCTAACTATATACCGTTATGATACTATGGAAGATTTATTCTATTCTTCTCAATCTTTTTTGAAATTACTATAATATTTACATTCTTTATTTAATATAAAATAATAAAAAGACATCATTTAATAACATTTTTAATTATTGAATTTATTGATTTTATAAAAAAATTATTCTGAATTTTATCTAGACTTATTTGTTTGTATACTTTATTTATATAATATAAAATAATTTTTAACAATTTAAATAATTTTATATATTATAAAATAGTAATATAGATTATAATAATTGAATAAATAAATTTTAATACACCAGTATCATTTTAATTATTTCATCAGACTATCCAACTAAATGAGATTAGTGGGACAGTTTTTAATTGAAAAGTATGATACTAACTTCCATTCTGCCCACAAATGCAGTGTCGTATGCCATGGTTAAAACATAGAGGCCTTCCATATGTTTTCCATGGTTTAACTATTGTCATACAATTGGTAAGATTCCTTTGTGGGGGTTAAGACAATCGTGATTAAAGTATGATTTCTACGAAAATTAAGATAGGGACCCATTTCGTCTTTCATGGGTTGGGTGGTAACTTCCTCTCGCCCACAACATGTTTTACTGGTTATTAGTGCTCATTGTGATGTCACCCTCCATTGAATCTGAGTCTTATAACAAGTTGAAGTGGGGTGCGCTCTCGTAAATTCAAAGTGATGCAGATGACTAAGTCAAGATGGATGAGATATTGCGTGTTCAAAGGAGTCATTCCAATACTCATTGTCTGTACTATTGACTCTGAGTATTACAAGCTCATGAGTCACAGTCATGAGGAAGCACCCTTGAAAGAATCACACACCTTTGCTTCCTAATGTGATGAAAAGTAGTTGTCTAGTGTGAATAAATTCAACATGTCCATATGTTTCTACCTTGTCTATTTGGGTGTCTTAACTCTCTCCATGCTATGCTTCAACTACATGGTTAGAACCATCTCAACTATAACTGAACCAATGTATTTGAGACACTCTTACATGCACATTATATAAAAAAAACTAATTAGTCTTGAATCATCATAATTATCAAGATAACTGTTATCCAAAATCCAATCATACAATAAAATAGGCACCAAAACAGAAATTTGCATGTTTATGTTACCCAGTTAAAACTATCTTACAGTTTTTGATGATTTGCATTCACTTACTACATTTATTATCAGATTTTCATTTTATGTACTCTAAGTAATGATCAAATTATTACATATTCAAAATTCATCATTGATCATTACATTGTGCATTCATAAGAATGTAGTACAGATGTCCTTTGATGCATATTTAAAGTTTCAATAAACATAGTACATTGCAAATGAAAGTAAACAACTAAGGTATGGAATAGCGGTCCCATGCATTTCCTTGTATATGTCTTGTATCTGCTAGTAGTTTGGTCAAGTCTTCATCTGCATCTAGGTCACTCCCGAGTCTCCATCAGCATTCAGGTCCTTAGGGAAAATATCTGCATGAAAGAGAGAAAAGAAAATGGTTAGATCCTGATGGATCTAAGCAATGCAAAGGAAAATTACATACATCAGCTATCTACTTGTATGTGCATATCAATCTGAGGTAGTAAATGTAAGAAGAAAACATAAGTCAGCATTCACTATAAGATAGTGTTAAAGGGACGTGTTTTTAAACATGAAACCTTTCACTTCTAACATCTATTGTAGTGTATGTTTTTAATGTTGATTAGGTCTGATATCTGACTAAAAGGAACTTGATAGCTTCATTGAAGAAATCTTTCTCATGTTTAGTTCAACTTGTTAGTCCATCCAATCACATAAGTCAACTAGTATTCATGACTGAATGTATGATGGCATTCACCCACAAACACTGACTGAAGCATGTCATTTGATGACCCAACAAATTGGATGATTCCGTGTATGCAAATGAACAAACATGCAGGACTGAAGGAATCAGACACATGACAAAATCAGAGAGACTACAAGAAAAGACTGGAACAGAGTATGTGAATTCACTGTTATGCAAATGTTCCTAAATTTGAAAAAATGCTGTTACAGTAAGTACATTTTTGCGTTCATCTGACTGTTATAAATGGATTGAAGTTCACTTAGGAATTCTAAGTTGAAATATCATATACAGAGATTATGCAAAATGAAAGCAATGCTAACAAACACTAAGCATGAAACA
>MU227220.1:546409-562615 GCA_018584345.1 Thuja plicata
CAGAGTGTGTTAAGTATAAGTCAATTTGAAGTTTCATATAAGAGTCTGAATATCTTTGGTGTATCACCTTTCCATTATGCAATTTTAGTTACAAACCTCTCATCCCTTTTCCCAATTCAGTTTCAATTAGGAAGTGATATACTGTATTTTATAGGAACCAGCCTAGAATCTGGAGACTCCTCTTCATTCATAGCTTACCCACAGCTCGGAGAGGTTTCCATTGTGAGGATGGAATTGTCGTATAGCCCTAATGCCTGAGTTAGGGTGACAATTCTAAGCTTGAACAATAAAAAATACATCTAATGTTCATAAATTATAATTTGATAATAATCAAACACAATGATTATACATGAGTTCCTAAACTTCTAGCAACGGTCTATAATGGGACTTATGGAGTCATCATTTTTTTTTTGTAATTTACACTCTAGAAAGCCTCACAATAGTTATGTTGCTCGACTCCTTAGCTATTAAATTGCAGTTTATGATTTTAAAATTTAAAAAACATTGAATTTTTTTTTATCATGTCTCAACAGGGTTTGATTTACCTACCAACATGTCCTCATTTTCACATTCATACAATTACCAACAACAGGTAAAGCGTGTAAGAAAAAAATTATGCCGTGAGAAACATCCACGTCAGATCTTCACATATTTATGACATCATTCATTGAAAGAGCTCCAATAACGACCTTAAACTCCACATGCACCGTCTATTGAAAAGAGATTTTAATCCATTGGAAGCCAAAATCTAAAAAAATATAACCTACATGAGACTTGAGGAATTCTTGTCAAGGGGTTTGAAATAAATACTAAAGAGAGCAAGGAACAATAAAAAATCCAAGTGAGATAGATGAGGGAGAAAGAGTTACGATGAGATAACCATAGTCTAGGAGCATTTATCAAGAGAGCCAAAGGCAAAGGAGACAAGATGTTTTGAAAGGGGAAAAGTAAAGAAAAACCCCTTGTGATATTAGGAATGAGGCCATAGGAGAGAGAGAGAGAGAGAGAGAGAGAGAGAGAGAGAGAGAGAGAGAGAGATGCTCATTACAATAATTTTATCATTAGAAATTAGAGAAGAGAATCTCTTAAATAGAGACAAGGAGAAGAGTTACTAAGTAACTCCCAAGTTCATGAATGTCACCATTCAGAATAGGTGTGTGTCAAGTGTCACAATCCTCTTAAGGAGGATAGACTAGATAGAGTAAAAACATAAAATGAGTTGTCCTCCCACTTGTACTATAGGACAAATTACATGTAGGGATTCCATAAGAATCTCCTACCATCACATTGAAAACTATGAGTTCAGTCTCACATCAACTACCTCTAAGGTCAAAGTTGTATCTTATACCTCATCATCATTGTTATAAGATGTCTACAATGTTGATCCATTGGAGGTCTCATGGCCTTGATACACTCTACTGATAGTGCAAGTATGTCAATATGTCTATGAGGATATCTTGCACCTACCTAAACTACCTCTACACCTAATCATAGTATAGAAGCACTATAATATAGTCTAAGTTAAATCCATGAGCCACTTCTCTTTATAAAACTATTTTAATTAATTCATCTTGTTGACTCATTCTCACATATGCATATAGTCTTCCTAACACATTTGTGTTGGGTAGCCTATAAAATACATGAAGATAAAATAATAAATCTCTAAGCTACCATGGCCTCCTCAATACATATGTGTGTGCTCATGGAATGTCCCACATGACATCAACAACGTAACTTATTTTTCTTCTTTAATAGATGTATTCAAATGTCAACACTTGGAGGAATATGAAAGTCATCAAGATATGCATCATATACCATATGATGTCCCAAGTCATGAAAAAGGTGTGTAAACATGTTGTACCCCTAGGTAACTATTATTCACGTCTCATTCGTCACCTTGGTCATATGGATCAGACCATAAACTCTTAAGATGTATCCTTCACCCATTAGGTAGGAAATGCACACCATTCAATGCTAAGTGATTTCCACAATCCATCAAATACAGAGAATGTTGTTTTTGGATTCAATTTTGTATAATATTTTTTCATGGACATTTTAAATCACACTTTATGATCCATCTACAAGATGAAGAGAGCCAAAGGAAACCATGATGGCAGAGTGTAATACCTACCCCTTAGTCTGCCTTTCAGTTTTGGTTGTCGAACTCTTTTAGGCCCTTTCATGTATGTGTTGGTTGCTTTAGATGGTTTTGAGGATATTCATGTATTGTATTTCATTGTATTATGGATTCATTGCTTAGCGTATTGTATCTCTTGTTTGCATATGATTTATGATTATTTCATGATGCTTATATATATGTTAGGATGTTATTTCGATTATGGTTTTCTCACAATACTGACCCTAGATTTATATGCACATGGATCATTTTTATGTTTTGCATTATTGTTTGATGTGCTTGATATGGTATGGGACAGAGTCATAGTTACTTGGTTTGGCGAGATCCACATGATAAACTAGTCCCAACCATTGTTTTCTATATTATATGCATGTATGCTCATCTTTGTGATGACAGGTTTGCAGGTACCGGGCTACGTCTTCTCTGAATTGGCAGGAGTGAGCGTGTCCTATCACAATATCTCAATGGTAAGAGAGGGGAGATAATATCATGTCCAAATCCATACCCTAAACCCTTATTTTGTCTTAGAAATGGACAAGAATATGATTGACTACCCTAGTGTTTGAATCCATCAAGTGACGTGGATTTGTGAGCATGTTTGTGTGTGTTGGGTTTCTGTTTCAGTTATTTGTTTGTTTCAGTAGCTTATCTATTTAGATGGTTTTTAGGTGATTTAATGATGCTTTCAGCTTGAATTATTTATGAAAAATCTTAATGTTAATTATTGCACCAATAACAAGATTAAAACATCGATATATGAAATATATGGCTATTTAATAATTAAATATTAATTAAATACCTATATTTAATTAATTGATTTAATTATTAAGTCTTGATTTAAATAATTGAGATTTAATAAATATTAAATTCAATTAATTGTAATTAATTGTGCATAGTTGAATTATTGAATATTACTTTAAGTTGCATGGTTAATTGAAATATATTCTCATGCATTTTCAATTATGACTTTGTCTTTATATTATAAAGTTGAGTCATGCATGCTTTAAGTGAAAATTGAGAATAAAGATTTTCTTTTAATTATTAATTAGATAATTTATATTCTCTTTAGGGTTTTCACTTTTTGAAAACCTAATTGCTTGGTTTTCTATATCCTTGGATTGAAAGTCATTTTGGAGGTTATTCAATGAGAGGAGAAAGAAAAATCAGGTGATGAAAGAATTGTGAAAGCTTGAGAGCATTTTGGAGTATTTTTAGAATTATTCTTTGCTTGGAATTGTGGATTTTGTTCCTCTCATCAGTTATTGAGGTAGGATCTTGTTCATGTTAATTCTAGCTTTCGGATCCCCGTCTTTCATGCATCCGAAAAGCTAGGATCCTTTGTGTGATCTTCCTTGTTTGATTATTGTGTAGTTTATTGATTTAAAATTTAAGAAATATGTTCTTGTTTCAATTTTGTGTTTTCCTTCAAGTTTACATGTCAGATATGGGCTTGTTGGCATAAAAATTTCATTTTTAGGTGTTAGTTGCAAAATGGGCATTAGGGTTTTCATGTGGAAATGAATTTGTTCAAAATTGCCTTTATAGTTTCAATTTAGGAAAAATTCCCATTTTTAAAGAAAATTGATGATTATTGCCAAGAAATGTTTAAACCCTCAGATTTGTGAATATCTTACCTTGAAAGTGGAAAATTCACCTTTGCCATATTCTTGCGAAAACCAGGTCCAGATTTGCATGAAAACAAAACAATTGAGTTAAAATTGCATACTTGAGAAAGAAACTCTGCTTGAAAATAAATTAAAATATTAGATTTAGAATGTCTCTTGTTATTATCAATTTGCATGCTTAAAAGAAAGAAAACTCTTTTTGAAAAAATAAATAAAAATTAATATTAAATTAGACATCTTCTTATTTTTATCAATTTGCATACTTAGAAAATCCTCTTAAGGAAATAAAGAGTTATTATTAAATTTAGAATATTTATCTTGTTTGCATCAAATTGCATGTTTTATTAAATAATTTAATATTATTGCATGTAAATATAAAATGAGGATAATTGCATGAACATTCTCTCTTTTATTATGAAAATTAATTAAATAATCTTTTTTTAAAAATAAGTATTTATAAGATATATTTTTTTGCATGTTATTTAAGAAAGATTTATTTATTTGTATTAAAATAATTCTTGTTGAAATTTGCATGCAATAGAATTCTATTTTTAGAAATTATATTTTTTTTTCAAAAAAAAAAATAAAAATTTAGAATTCGCATGGAGTGGTATTCTATTTTTAGAAATTATTATTTAAAAAAAAAAACAGGTTTTTTTAGAATTCTCGTGGAGTGGTTTTCTATTTTTAAAAATTATTTTTTTTCAAAAAAAATAAATAAATTGGAATTCGCATGGAGTGATTCTGTTTTTAGAAATTCTATTTAAAATTTTTTAAAAAATAAAAAATAAAAACTTTTACTTGTAATTATATTTGAGTTTTAGTAATTATTAAATAAGTTATTTTATATAATGTGAATATTATAAATTAATCTATAGAGGCTTTAATTTGCATTTTTCCATTGAAATTGAATTATATCTTGTTAGTAATTTTATAGATAAACGAATTTGCATAATAGGAGATTATAAATTTGTTTATCATTGTATTATCATTATGTTATCATTGTGTATATTTGAAATAGATCATTCTCATGATGTGTGTAACACTATGTACTGAATGTTTCTTTCTGAAATTGTGTTATTCATGTCATGATGCGTTTTAGGGTGAATTTGGAAATGAGTTGTTTATTTTGTTCTGTTATGGGATTCTGTCATTTTGAGATTTGATTCTACATGGTGTCTTGTGAGTGATTACAGTGCATGTTTTCTATAATGATATTTTGGTCGATTTTTTTTTTTTTCTGAACCTAGTGTTTCTGAACTCAGGACATGTGATCCTTTGAGAATGTCTTATGTTGTTATGGTTAGTGATAACCAATAGTTCCTATATGGGTAGGAACCAGGTTATGAGATTTATGAGATTAGATTTGACCTTGAGCTTAGGGGGTGGTTAGTTAGGTGCATCTTCGGGGAGTGGCTTACAATAGGATTTTGGGGCCCAAAGAGGCTAGTCCAGGGTGACCTATTGTAAGTTGTTAATAAGTGATAATGTAACAATAAAAAGTTAAACATTAAATACAAGTTTAGTTAGTGTGTTGAGGTTTCAGGGTCCAGAGTGACAGTCCAGGGTAGCTCAACTAGATGATGCTTGAGGTCCAGGGTCCAGAGAGACCAGTCCAGGGTAACTCAAGTATATAACCATTTGATGACACTCCCATAGAATGTAGCCTAAGTCTCCTCCATATTTCTTTCTTTATCTTTTATGGTTGTGGTTTTGGAATTTGGCTTTTTGGTTTCAGTGATTGTTTTATGTTGGTGTTTTGGTTGATTATTGTATGTTCTTTATCTTTGGATGGTGTACCTTTGTTTTGACCTAGGATCTCCAGTGTGTCTTGATCTTTCCTATCCCTATACTTATATTTTAGTCTTTCTGGATTGTGTTCCCATGTGTGGGTCTGATGTTATCTCCTCAGCATGGTGGGAGTGGACCTTTGGTTCCATGCGGTCGGGTGGTAGTGATTCTTATTACCATTGAGATCCAACAGTTCTTCTTCATGCTTGGATGATCCTTGTTGCAGTTTCTTATTCTTCCTATTCTTTTGGAGAATTGTGAAGTTTAACGAGATGTACTTTTGTAACCATATGTGTATATTGGTTAACATCCTTTCAAAGGATGTATTGCATTATTTTATTATGTATTATGCATACCCTGCAACTTGTGCATTGGATGTTGTTTCAGTTATATACCTTAAATATCAGATGTTTATGTGGTCTTACTATATGAGATGTATATTATTGGATTCAGTTATTGTATCTTGTTAGTTAGTTCTATATAGTTGTTTCGTAGATTATTTTGCTTAAGTAATTCTATGTCAAGGAACCCTCGAGGATTGTTATCTATATGAGTTGTACTATGTGTATGTTATGTATCTCATCACATTGCTTCCGCATTGTTATCATTATTGTTTGTAAACATTAAAAAAAAATTATTCCGTTAACTTGGTTGCATGTTTAGGTCAGTTCTCCTGGGTTCCCTGGTGGGGCATTACACAAAGTGTGTTTTGAAAATTTGATGCACAAATCTTGTACACAATTGAATCCAAAAATAACATGCTCTCGAATGCACATCACATCACTCATCTTGTGAGTGGAATTATTATTGATCCCTAATCTAGCTATTATAGTTATTTATTATTGGATTCATCACCAAGGACTGTATGTGTGATTACATACATTTATCTAGTCTAATGATCATCTCTCCACTATACTCACTTGGAGACCTCACACAACCAAAAGTATAGTTATTTATACATATTCTAACATGATAGTCATCTCCTTGTTAATTATCTAAACACAAACAAACATACACCCTAGCACTCCACTAGTGCTATCAACTTGTGACCATGAAATTATATCTTTAGCATTTTGTATGCCTAGATAGGCATAATTGGTATAGTAGTATCACCTTACCCTATAATAATGCTACATAATTGTTTTGCATGAGAGTGAGCATACCACCCCTAGTATTCTATAGAATCGTTATTTATCTCTGTAATAAGACCAACATGCAACTATGTAAGTCCTACATCATAATTCTTTTTAATATTTATCAAAAAATTAAAATCAATTCTACATTCTTTATTGACACTGGTAATTTTTTATACGAGTCGTACATCCTTTGGATCATAGAAAATTTTCTATACACTAGTGCATTTGAAGGACCCTTGTGTACAAATTGGATGTTAGTGTGATCCCTAGATGTTGTCATCACTACAAGATGCTACAAAATTAATTGAACCCATTGAAAGTGAAAATCTTGCAAAAAAGAACGAAATTTTAAGAAATTTGCATCTCTCTTAGGAAAACATCAAACTTTGCCCACTAATTTACCTAGTCTATTTTTGGGCACTAGGAAGTTCATCTATGCAATATTTGTACTCTTTCGATGCTATAAAAGCTAAAAAAAATTAAATAAAATGGTAAAAAAAAATAGTAAATGTAAAAAACCTAAATTAAGTTATTCAAACTATACCATCCTAAAAAGTTATCACCTATTATTGGATGTCTTTTAGGACCTACTAGACCCCATTTTAGTGATTCCTAGATTCGAAGGTCTTTATGCTTGATTTCCCACATATTTCATGTTCTTTCCCCGAGACTTTTCACACTGCTTGAACCCTAGATTCACTTTGGAATTAACCTCTTTGGGAATAGGCCAATGTAAGTTGGCCTTTTCCTAGACAAGGATGACCCAATTCGTCCTTGTCCTTGGGGGTTGGTTTTAAGTAGGCTTCGGGCCCAATGTAGAGGTATTTAATTTCCCAGTCTCAGTGTGGTCGGCCTGGCATTTATGAGTCCTAAGATGAGTATAAAAGGGGGTCTTCTCCTCTCATTTTGACATCTATTACAATCTATAATCTATATGCAATCTTTGTGCAAGCTATGCATATGCAAAATAAAATTCAACTAAAAGAATTCAAGTTGTATAATTGAAGTGGTGGACTCAAGATTTGAAGACAAACATTTCTTTGAAGATCTCCAAGTCTTCTTCTATTCAGGCAAAGGAAATCTTTTCTCCTTGATGCAAGCTTCTCTCCCATGGTGGCTTACTGGAGGAATTCTCAAGCAAGAAAGAAGATTCACTCCTCTTCTCCATTCATAGTTTCAAGAATACACTCATTGAAGATCTAGGATTGACAAGTCTATATCCATTAAATTTGTGAACGAATCCTTTGTTCTACACCACATTCCAAGCATACAAGCATTCTTGTGGAGTTGATCGATTTCTACATCCATCCATGAGGGTTTTTCATGCAAGGTAAATCTGACATTTATCTTGTTTACATTACTTTTCTATTTCATTTCCAGGTTGAGTCCTAAATAGGGGATTGACTAAGGAAAATTCCTTTCCACAACCTATTTCCCCTTTTTCTTGTGTGCAGGAACACATTTTCAAGTTTTTGTTCCATAATTTCAAAGTGGCACAACCAGTGGATGATCCTCTTAAATTTTCATCAGTTTTTTAGTCTCCTAGATGAGGCCAAATTTATGGTACTAGGTTGAGTTGAGTCAGTATTGTCCTTTGGATCTATAAATTTCACGGTCAGGAATCATAGGTCTCAGAGTTCTAGATCCATAATAGCTTTAGGTTCTGACATTTTTGCGACAGTCATTTCCAGATTTGAAGTTTATTCCTCTTCTCCTAGCTTTCAAGGGGAGATCATTATTCTTCTTTTCATCTTGCATTTACTTTTATACATCAGATACGATATCATACTTAGTTAGTAATCATTTCATTTATCATAATTTATATTCCTTTCATTGTCTTGCATATCAATTTACATATCATATACATCTTAACAATAAAGGAATTCATCTCCATAATCCATCTTCAAATCTAGACCTAGTATTAACATCCCTTCATCATTTTAGAAATTTCTAATCTGATTTGGATTTGTGGGTGAAGCCTTTTGGGGGTATTCCTAATGTAACATAGGATATCCACACACATCCATTCATTTGATTTGGCGAGCCATCTTCCGATCCTATCCTACTTGGTTAATAATTTCTTATCTTACATTTTGGTGAACCCAACTTAGTACATTTCCATTTTGATTTTGGTGTTATATTCTCCTTCTTTTCATTTAGATCTATTGTGTATGCATTTACACCATATTGCTTTTATATCTACTTTGTATGCATTACATCTTTGTTATATTGTATGTATTCATATCTAGTTTAAATTTGATAGTTAATGTGCTTGTTCCTTTTGCATATTTATTGCAAATTGCATTTAATTTCTCTTTCTCTTCATTCCCTTGTGCATGTGCTTCATCAATTTGATTCCAACCTATAGCATTCCATTTATAATAAGTCTTAGACTTATGGGTTCCTTTGATGCCGACACCTCCTTCTTTCCTAGGAATCTTAATGAGACCAAAATGAATCTTAATGACATCAATCCTATCATGGAAAATAATTCTTCTCATTTTTCTCATGATGAAGATGAATCCTTAAGAGTTTTTGTCCAAGTCCAAAAATTTTCATCCCATCTTTCTTCTACAACTACAAAAAAAATTCATGCATAGTTGTGTCTCTCATTGCAGATTCTACCATTTGCAAACCAGGCTAGGCAACTTCTCTACTAGCAAGCACATATATCAACACTGCACACATATGGAATTGTCCCTCCTCCTCATGGCTAACTAGATGCTCATGCAAATGACAATTGAGCAGCTTGGTCTAGTCAATGTACTCACCGTCAGAACACATAGTTATCATGAACTCGTACATCTAGAAACAAAATTTCCTCGACTTCGCATTGCCAACAACACAGTGTAACATGGTGATTGCATCAGAAATTTCATTCACAAAATGCGCTCTTTTTAAACTTAAAGGAAGCTTATGCTTGACTTTCCTCTTAACCTCCAGCCAGACACTTGTAATTTCACTCAAACACCAATCTTTTCTCTCCAAAAAATAGTGCTAAACCAAACTTAATAGATACATTCATAAATCAATCATGTCCAAGAAGATTCAGTGCTTGTGACACAACTTCAGGGAAAATTTCAATGAAAACCAAACCATTGGAAGTTCAAATTTCACAGCTCTTAGAGATGTAATGATTGACACAAGAAAAAATCAATTCCTGACAAGGAACCGTAGGTGGGAAACCACCTACTTCAAGAAGACTACTCTTTACAAACTTCTCAAGAATCTCAGAGTTATATTCTTGTCCCATTCTCCTCACAATATCATTAACACCCACATCATGTAACTTTGTGTCTTTGATCCCTTCTAGGTTGTTATCTATAGTAGGCAACATTAGAAAGGCTAGGATTTGAAACTCTAGGTACAAAAGGCAATGTATCGAGGTTTCTACAATTATGGTTACCATATAATGACTACACCATATAATTTCACAAAATAAAACCATGAGGCACTCAACAAATGACTACACATGCTATGACCCAAAGAAGCTTTACTTGCAATTAAAAAATGATTACAAAAAATAGAGTAAACCCTTACCCTAACCTATTTGAGTGCAAACCTAAAAAATATCCCCTCACCACAAAACTAGAGATTACACTCTACTACCTCCTCAAATCGAAAAAATATTTTTCCTATTTTGACACTTCAAAAATTTCCTATATTACTAGCACAAATGGTACTAAGTATTGGGCCATCTGAAAGAAACAAACGAAGCTAATTGAAATTGGCATCATAGGCACAACTCAATTCACACCTTATCCAACACAACTCTTCACACCATCGTTAACTGACAAATCCTCATCACAAAAACAAATAAAATTTTGGCCCCAAACAACTTCTCCATCTAGAACATCACACGACATTACACAACTTCCCACATCTTGGTGAAACCTCGCAAATCAGGGAGTTCTATTGGCATCGCATAATCGTCTCACCTCCGCAAACTATTTCCATACCCACCAGCTAAAATTCCCATCACAAGAACAAATAAATTTTTGACCCCAAACAACTTCTCGACACAAAACATCACACGCCATTACACAACTTCCCACATCGCGAAAAAACCTCACGAATCAGAGAGTTATATCGGCATCATATAATTGTCTCGCTTTCACAAATTGTTTTCATACCCGCCCGCTAAAATCCCTATTACAAAAACAAATAAAATTTTGGGCCCACACAACTTCTCCATATAGAACATCACACACAATTACACAACTTCCTGACAACGCTAGACAAAGTGTCGGTGAAACAGCCAGAATTCCACAAGTTTCTGATGGTGTGAGACAACATTCAGATGACACGCAACAATATGAGAACAAAAACATACAGTTGCCCAATTTCCCTGTTCCCACAACTTCTCACACTCCACATGCCGGGATTGGACAACTTTCCGGCCGGGAGAGAGAATTTTAGGCGATGAAAATTTCAAACTCATAGCCTATCGACTAAATTACATTGGAAAATATGGTTTTACGATCTCCATATAAACATTGATACGACTTTTATAAAATATGTCAGAAATCTGAGAAACTAATGCGTGTCCGGCGTCAAATCTCCGTCCTTTCCACGAACCTTCATGCTGTGTTTGAGGGACTGAATGCCCAGCCAAACTTCCATAAAGCGAGTCGGTGAGAGGATGACTCTTTTGGAAAGGGAAGGCCAGCGCTACAAAATTGTCTGCATGGGTTGCCTGGTAACTTCATTGTGATTGCCTGGCAGCTTCCTCTCGCAGCTCATATCATAAAACGTGACTCCTATCGTAAATTTGTAAGAGATGCGGACCATGACTATTAGTTATTAGTGCTCATCGTGATGTCGCCATTCCGTGAATCTGAGTCTTACAAGTTGAAGTGGGTCACGCTGTCTAAACCGCGATGTCACCGTCCATTGAATCTGAGTCTTACAAGTTGAAGTGGGGCGCGCTCTCGTAAATTTCAAAGTGATGCAGATGACTAAGTCAGGCTAGATGAGATATTGCGTGTTCAAAGGAGTCATTCCAATACTCATTGTCTGAGATATTGCGTGTTCAAAGGAGTCATTCCAATAGTCATTGTCTGTATTGGTTGACTCTGAGTATTAGGAGCTCGTGAGTCAGTCATGAGGAAGCACCCTCGAAAGAATCACACACCTTCGCTTCCGTAATGTGATGGAAATATGTTAAAATGTAGTTGTCTAATGTGTAGAAATTCAACATGTCCATATGATTCTGCCTTGTCTATTTAGGCTTCTTAACTCTCTCCACGCTATGCTTCAACTACATGGTTAGAACCATCTCAACTATGACTGAACCAATGTAGTTGAGACACTCTTACATGCACATTACCAAATTTAAAAAAAAATACTAATTAGTCTCGAATCATCATTATTATTAAGATAACGAATACATCTAATGTTCATAAATTATAATTTGATAATAATCAAACACAATGATAAATTATATTAAAAAAATTATGACACGAGAAATTTCCGCGTCAGAACTTCACAAATTTATGACATCATTCATTGAAAGAGCTCCAATAACAACCTTAACCTCCACGTGTACCTTCTATTGAAAGCGGTTTCAATCCATTGGAAGCCAGCATCTAAAAAAATAAAACATTCGTGAGACTTGAGGAATTCATGTCAAGGGGTTCCTCGCCTGAAAAATAGCCTATCAACTAATAAGCTTTTTGACTTTATTTAGAAAATTAGCAAAGTAGCCCAGTCTAGCCACCTATGGAATCTATCATGTGTAGCCTCTTCACACTCGACTCTCACAACTACCTAGTCTTACTTGATATGGGCACATTGGGCAAGGGATTATATCAATATTAATCCTTTAGTTTGATCACTTCTAATGCCTCTATATGTTTCATCCTTGTCTGTTTAGGCCACACTAAGCTCTAACTACATCATTATGGCCATTTCTACTATAACTCAACAAATGCAGTTGAGACACTCACATGCACATTAGAAACACAAATAAAAATTAATTAATTAGTCTTGAATCATCATAATTATCAAGATGATGAATAAAACATCTAATGTTTAATAATTATAATTAATCAAGCATGGTGATAACATATGAGTTCATGATCTTCTAATAAGGGTTTATTGGGGCTTAAGAAGCCATCATCATTTTTTTAAAAATTTATATCCTAGAAAGCCTCACAATAGTTATGTTACTCAACTCTCCTAGCTTTACTTGGTTTTAGGATCCTATAGTAGCTCTACAAGTCTTAGTGACTTGGAGCCATCCCTTAGGCCTCTCCCTCATGTTTGTCTAACCCTCATCTTGCTACCAATCTTACCCTACTATCGATGCCCTGGAAACCTCCTTCTGTTTGAGATACGTACACATATAAGTGGCCCTAGATATCTAGACATCATCTCTGAGATAAATAACTTCAGTCATGATCTCCCACCATCACATTGAAAACTATGTGGTCAGTCTCACATCAACTACTTCTAAGGTCAAATTTGTATCTTATTCCACATCATCATTATTATAATATGTCTACAATATTGATCCATTGGAGGTCTCATGGCCTTGGCACACTCTAGTGATAGTGCAAGTATGTCAATATGTCTTTGAGGATATATTGCACCTACCCAAACTACCTCTACACCAAATCATAGTATATAAGCATTATAATATGGTCTAAGTTCAACCCATGAGCCACTTCTCTTTATAAAATAATTTGTTGAATTGAATTAGTTTGAAACCTGCACCCTTCTTTGCATCAAATATTTATAAAAAATATATTAGAAGAATATTTTCAAAAAATTGAAAATATTAAATCAAAACATTTTTAAAAATCATAAAATGTCCTAACAAAAATCTAAAAGAATTAAAACATTTTCAAAAATAAAAAAAATGATAAAATTTTCAAAAATAAAAAGTATTTTGACAAAACACAATCAAACCTTTGGGCTTAACAAATCATACCTCAACAAACAAGCTATCAAGCTAGTCTGCAATCATTTGATCAATTGCCCAATCAATATTGACAATCTTTATCAACTAACAATTATTTTATATAACTGATGAATCCTTCTTGAAACTAGACATTATCAAAATCTATCATTTGTCTTGTATAGGATGAATCCTTGTTGAGATCAAAGGTCTTCATCATTATCAACTTATCAATAATACTTAACTTTAGCAAGCGATCTAAATGATTGTTGACTTGTTTGGTCAATAAGTCTTATGTTTTATTTGATTTTATATTTTTGTCTTTGATGACATGCTTTCTATGCTTCTCAAGAATGTCATTGACTGCAAAATCTATGATGGGGCATATTTACTTGATTGTTGTTTGTGGATTTTTCTTTAATAAGATGACGACTCGTCTTAGGACATGATTATCTAAGGCCATTGAGGACATATGAGTCTAGAGTGAATAGGGGCATTCCTTACGTGCAAATATTATGTAAGTTATCCACTTTTTATTATAATTTCATGTTTTCATCTGATGGCTATAGTAAGCTTAATGATAATATAGAAACTAAAAAGCACAAGTTTTCATCATTTCCTTTCCATCTATTCATCACCTTCATATTCATCTATGTTGGAATAGTCCCAAGAGATAACTGGGGGGGGGGGGGGGGAATCAGTTATTTGCTNGGTGAATCAGTTATTTGCTAGTTTTAATTCTTTTCTCTAATTAAGTATAGAATAACATTAAGAATATATACAACAAGATAACACAGAATAGAACACCACAACTTTGGTTACGGGGAAACCAAAATAGGTAAAAACCCTGGTGGGAATTAGCACCCAAAAAGAACTGTAGTAGAGTATAATAATCCCTGTTAGAAGATCTTACAACCCTGTTAGGAGTTGATCTTTACAATACAATAAGTACAGTGACCTGGTTAAGGGTCGGACCCTGTTAGGAGTCTTTTACAAATAACCTTGTTAGGGGTTGTCTAAAAGCACACTGCTAAAATGATGAAGGTTGCAACCTTCAGTAAAATAGATATACACTATATCTGATAATGAACTGTTTGAGTAGACCTGCTGTCTTGATCAGTTCCAGTGAATTGTATGCACTCTCTCCTTCTTCACATAGATCTTTAATTGATGAATGAAATAGCTTTACTATCCCAAAATACTAGCATTCTGCTTTGTTCTTTTTGTTAGGGTTTGACAGAACCAGAACAATATAAGAATAAACAGTTATACGTAAAAATAATAGAAGAAAGAAACTAAACACAGATAACACAGAGATTTAATGTGGTTCACCCAAAACCTGGGCTACGTCCACCTACACAGTCATCCAAGCTTTCTTATTATCCAGCAAAAATGTACACAACCTTACAATGCATTATACATCTCAAACGCTTATAATATGCATTTTAGGAAAACATCTAAAATTGACCATTTTAGGGTTTTACAATGTCTGTCTTCTTTTTCCAAAAAAAGCAAATCTCTTTCCCAAAAAAGCACCAAAAAATTTTGGCCCTTCAGGCCGGCCTCCAATTTGGGGCTACCGCCCCTCACCTCCATCAACTACCAGACATGTGGCAACAATATCAACACCTACTACATGATCAGTCGCCAAAATATTAACAATCTCCCACTTGGAGACTGATCAGGCTCCACACCAAATAATCTCCCACTTGGAGACTGGAACCAGACAACAATGTAGTATGTGCAACTCCCACTGGATAAAAGACCTTGCTGTGTATTAACCCCATGATCATCAGTTAAGAAGCCCAATAGAAGCTGAGAAAGAAACCAACTTCTACTTGGAGACTGCCTTCGTGAACATGTCTACAGGATTGTCACTTGTGTGAATCTTTTCAAGCCGTAATTGGCCACCCTCCAAAATGGACCTTATGAAATGGTACCTAAGCTGTATGTGCTTTGTCCTTGAATGAAAAGAAGAATTATTTGCAAGATGAATGGCACTCTGGCTATCACTGTACAATGGGCGATCTTCCTACTTCTGACCCAATTCCTCCAGAAAACATTGTAACCAAATCATCTCCTTGCTAGCTTCCGTAGCAGCTACATACTCAGCTTCAGTAGTTGAAAGTGCATTGAATTTTTGCAATCTATAAATCCAACTGACTGCAGTACACCCTACAGTGAAAAAATACCCTGTAGTACTCCTCCTTGTATCAATATCTCCTGCCAGATCAGAGTCAACAAATCCACTCAGAACAAAACTAGATCCTATGAAACATAATGCCTTTGTAGTAGTTTCTCTCAAATATCAAAGAATCCATTTGACAACATTCCAATGTTCCATACAAAGATTGCTCATATACCTGCTGACAACTCCCACTACATGAGCAATGTTTGGCCGTGTGCATACCATTGCATACATTAAATTGCCAACAACTAACGAATATAGGATGTTAGACATTTTATCTACCTCTTCCTGTGCCTTTGCACACATTTCCTTAGTCAATTTGAAATGACTAGCCAAAGGTGTACTGACTGCTTTTGCATCCTGCATATTGAATCTTTTCAACACCTTCTTTATATACTCACTTTGGGACAAATTCAAAGTTCTATTTT
>MU227220.1:564806-577051 GCA_018584345.1 Thuja plicata
GGGTGTAGCATGGAATGAAGCCCCAGAATCAATTACCCAGAAATCATTAACATTATCCAAACATAATATTAAAGCATCTTGTAAAGTATTACTTGCAACATTAGCTTCCTTACTGTTATCTTCATTTTCATCTCCTTGTTTTTTTTTTTGAGACCAACAGTCTTTCTTCAGGTGACCAGGCTTTCCACAATACCAAAAATCTTTCTTTCCTTTAGATTGATAATTTCCTTTATTTGACTTCCCTTGTGACTTGCCATGCAAAGGGCCTTTTCCTCTTTCACTTGTTCTTCCTCTGTTCTCCATGTTTAAAGAAGAACCTGATGAGGTTGAAGTTTCACCTGTGCTTTTCCGTCGCATTTACTCACTTAGGATAACACCAATAACTTCATCAAATTTCAAAGTATTTGAACTAGAGACAGAGTTACTTACAGCCATAACCAAACTATTCCAGCTTTCTAGCAAAGAACATAAAAGTAAGAGAGCCCTAACCTCTTCATCGAATACAATTTTTACAGAAGAAAATTGACTAGTGACGGTATTAAATTCATTTAAATGATTTGATACAGATCCTCCCTCACCCATTTTCATATTAAACAAATGCTTCATAAGAAATACCATATTCAAAGCTGAGGGTTTCTCGTATAACTTAGCCAATGTCTCCCTCAGCTCTATGGTCGTTGTTGCCTTTGATATGTTGAATGTTACAGACGGTGCAAGGCAAAATCAAATAGATCCCAGTGCCTTCCTATCCAAGACCTCCCAGTCCTCTGCTAACATAGTTCCTTGTTTCTTGGTTTTTCCTTCTAATGGCTTCCACAGGTCCTTTTGATACAAATAATCTTCCATCTGCATTTTCCACAACTGAAAATTCTGGCCATTGAATTTTTCAATCTTGAATTTGGAATCCTCCATTGCTCCCACTCAAATTTGAAAGTCTTGTCAATCTACAACAACAAACCTTTCTTTGATACCAAATGTTAGGGTTTGACAGAACCAAAAAAATATAAGAATAAAAAGTTATACGTAGAAACAATAGAAGAAAGAAACTAAACATAGATAACACAGAGATTTAACATGGTTCACCCAAAACTTGGGCTACGTCCACCTATATAGCCGTCCAACCTTTCTTATTATCTATCCAAAACATACACAAACTTACAATGCATTATACATCTCAAACACTTATAACATGTGTTTTAGGGAAACCTCTAAAATTGACCATTTTAGGGTTTTACAATGTCGGTCTTCTTTTTCCCGATCAACACCTACTACATGATCAATCGCCACAATATTAACACTTTTTCTGTCTCTTTTCTTATCATTCACACTTACTGATCACAAATAAACTACTATATGTATCTTCTCCAAAAGATATGATCACGTTGGCTATAGGAATCCCTTCAATGCTTCTCTTATCAGCTCAACTAAGCACGCAACATAATTAGAACTGCGCAACTTAAAATGAATAGACGCATTGCTTCACATAGTTGGCTCCACCAAAATTACCCAAACGTCACACTTCAGATGAAACACATTTAGCATCTTTGTTTAATCATCTTTGACTTATAAATAAACATGAATCTGAACACACATATCCCATAGATAGGCGTAACTGAAGAATCAATAAGATTACTATTGGCTTTTTGAAAACAATCCTCTAAAACTGTGGCAGGTAAACAGAGTAACATAACTCAACTGTAATTGAACTTCTAAATCTGCATGTATAAACATGGTATAATAACTATGTTTGAAACATGAAAACAACCACGCAAGGCTTCAATATATCCATACTGAAAAGTGAATTTAGTACACTGTTGTATACTATATGTTGTCAATATCAATGACAAACATACAGTCAACTATTTGCACAAAGGAAAATGTCCAACAATCTCCCCTTTGACATTTATGTCAACATATGACTAAAACACCATCAATCCAAAAGTGTCTTCTTTCTTTTTACAATCTTCTCAATATCCTCATCAAAGGTTCCTCTTCACTAATGCATCTCCTTTGACTGTGTTTTTATTTTCATGACTATATACTCCCCCAGAGTATATGCTCCCCTTTTCTATATACTCCCCCTTTGACATCAATGGAAAAAGATGCCAAATACAAATAAGCATGGGTACTAGTCCAAAAGTAGAGTAGTCAACCACTCATCAGTCACCAAGGACTAATGCATTTTCTGTGAGTTCTTAATCATACTCAGGAAAGGGAATTACTCCCAGCTTCTTCCTGAGATACTCAAAAGTATCTTTTGATAAAGGTTTCATAAATATGTTTACCAACTGATCTTTGGTGCTCATATAATCCACCTTCACTTCTCTTTCTACAACTTTTTCTCTTCGAAAATGATATTTTATTTCTATGTGTTTTGTCTTTGCATGCATCACAGGGTTCTTTGACATATTAATAGTGCTAGTTTTGTCACAATCAATGACAATAGGATAATTAATCTGAATTCCAAAGTCTTTAATCATCTATTTGATCCAAACCATTGTTGAACAATTCAATGCGGCTGCTACATACTCAGCTTCTATTGTTGACTGAGAAATATAGTTTTGCTTCTTGCTTGTCCAAGTAACCAACCTATCTCCAAGAAATACTGCTCCTCCTGAGGTACTCTTTCTGTCATCAATGCAACCTGCCTAATCTGCATCTGTATACACATGAAGTTCTATATTTTCTGAATTAGGATACCATAAACCATAGTCTATAGTTCCCTTTAAATATCTGAATATTCTTTTTATTGCCATTAAGTGATTCTGCTTTGGTTCAGCTGCAAATCTCCCAACAATGAAAATTGCATTAGAAATATTTGGTCTAGATTGAGTGAGATATATGAATTTTCCAATCATGGACTTGTAAAGTGTTTTGTCAACTGCTGTGGAGTCATCATTTTTAGAAAGCTTGCTTCTTGTTATCATAGTAGTGCTTAGTGGCTTGCAATCTTCCATTTTGAATGTCTTCAATATCTCCTTCACATATTTAGATTGATTTATGAATATACCTTTGTCTGTCTGCTTTACATTTAGTCCCAAAAAGTATTTTATAGGTCCAATCATGCTCATTTCAAATTCACTTTGCATCTCTTTGGAAAATTATGCACTAAGCTTGTCATTACCTACAAAAATAACGTCATCAACAAAGATAGAAACAAGTAATAATCCTTCAGGTGTCTCTCTGATGAATAATTTGCAATCTTCTGCTCCCTTTTTGAATCCAATCTTTGTCAAGTAACCATAAAGTCTCTTATACCATGCTCTTGGGGTCTGTTTAAGTCCATAGAGGGCTTTCTTTAGTCTGCATACCATGTCTGGTTTGTCTAAAAGTTTGAATCCTTCAGGCTGCTCTATGTAAACTTCTTCCTTCAAGTCACCATTCAGAAATTCTGACTTGACATGCATCTGATATACTTTGAAGTTCTTGAATGTTGCATAAGATAAAAACAACTTTATAGCTTCCACTCTGCTCACAGGGGCAAATGTATCAGAATAGTCAATTCCTTCTCTCTGCACATATCCTTTACATACTAATCTTTCTTTGTTTCTTATCACCATACCATCTTCATTCATTTTGTTTCTAATTATCCACTTAGTTCCAATCACGTTTTTGTCACAAGGTCTAGGGACCAATTCTCATGTGTCATTCTTAATTATTTGATCTAATTCTTCTTGCATTGCATTTTTCCAATCTGAATCATTACACGCATCTTCAACACTTAAGGGTTCAATTTGTGAAAGTAAACATACCTCTTCATTCACGGTTGAACCTTTTTCTTTGGATCTTGTCAAAACTTTACTGCTTTGATCTCTAATGATATCTTCTTTTGAATGGTATCTAGATGTGTATTTTGAGATTTTAGGTGTGACACTCTCATCTGTAATTTGTGACTCTTCTTGACTTGGTCCAAGGTTATTGCATGATACATCAATACAGTCAAACATTTCTTCAATAACTATTTCTTTGTTGATAGGTCTAGGTTCATATTCAATCATAGGTGCATATTCATAATATCTCTCTTGAATCATAAAATTCTCATCAATCTTCACATGTGCACTTTCAATGATTTTCTTTAACCTTAAATTAAAACATCTATAAGCTTTTCTCTTAGTAGAATAACCAAGAAAAATACCTTCATCACTTCTAGCATCAAATTTACCAGCACCATCATCTCTCTTGATGTAGCACTTTCTTCCAAAGATTCTAAAGTATTTTATTGTAGGTACATTACCAAACCAAAGTTCAAAAGGTGTTTTGTTTGCACCTAGTCTTAGTTGAATTCAGTTGATAGTATAGACTGTAGTATCGACTGCATCTCTCCAATAGGTGTGCTCAACGTTTCCTCTAATCATGATAGTGCACGTTGTGTCAAGTATTATCCTTTTTCTTCTTTCTGCAATTTCATTTTGTTGAGGGGTTCTTGGTGCACTTAGTTTTCTTTTGATCCCATGTTCTTTGCAGTACTCAAAAAATTTGTCAGAGGTGAATTCTCCTCCTCTATCAGGTCTCAGACATTTTATCTTTAACCTAGACTCATTTTCAACTTTAGCTTTGAATATTTTGAACTTCTCAAAGCTTCAGATTTATCTTTCAATAACGCAACCCACATCATTCTGGAGAAATCATCAACAAACAAAATGAAATACCTTTCACCATAGTATGATCTTGTTTGAGTAGGTCCACATAAGTTTGTATGCACTAGATCTAATTTCTTCTTTGCAGAGTTTTGTTTGCTTCTGAATAAGGTCCTCACATGCTTTCCCATCACACATTCCCTGCACATAGTATCAACAGGTCTTGCAATACTAGGAAGGTATCTTACTTTACATTTCTTATCTTTACTATGTTGTCAAAATTGATATGACAAAGTCTTTTGTGCCATAACCAACTGTCATCCACTTTTGCAACAAAACAACTTACTTCGGAGTTAAGCTGAAAAACATTACCCTTGGTCTTTGAACCTGATGCCATCATGTCTTCTTCTTTTTTTAATAATGCACCTGTTGTTTTTGAATTCTAACTAATATCATTTATCAAGCAACTGTCCAATACTTAGTAAGTTATGACATAACCACCAACATATAGAACATCATCTATTTTGTTATTTCCATCTAAGGTGATAGATCCTCTGCCTATGATAGGTTTGGGAGTGTTACCCCCAGATCTAACCATGCCACCTTTGTACTTATCTAGATGTACAAATCTATCTTCGTCTCCTTTCATGTGATGTGAACACCTGCTGTCTATGATCCAATATGTTCTGATGTCTGCTTGTGAAACTAAAGCCAATTCTTGTGCTTTCTTTTCATCTTCAATTTCTATTTCATTAATAATTTTTTCCATATCTTTAATTGCAATGAAACCAATTTCATTTTCTCCTGAATCATCATCTGTCACACCATCTTCAGCATGATAACATTCCTTAGTATATTTGGGTTTGTAATCTGATTTGAACTTCTTGACTCTTGTAGGACACTTGGATGCAAAATGGCCAACTTTGTTGCATGAAAAAAATTTGAATGGTAGCTATCCTTCATATTTTCCTTTACCTTTCCTTTCTTTTTGAGAAATCATAGAAATGATTTCTTCTAGTTTTGTATCAACTTTTTCTTTCTCAATATTACTAGAGATGCTCAAGGATTTCTTACCATTGATTGAGGCTTTGAAAGTTGTTTCAATTTTAGGTTCTATCTTCAATCTTGATATCTCAAATGCTGATATTTTACTGATCAACGTTTCTTTTTTGAAGTCCTTTGAAAATTGTATGATTTCATCCAAGATGTTTATCTTTCTTTCATAATATTCTATCAATCTAGTCATCAGTTTGTCCATTATATATTCCTCTGAAATATCTCCACCATTGTTTCAGATTCCTGAGACTGCTTCATTAGTCCTCTAATTGTAAGCTCTGATGTTTTCTTCAGGTAGCATCTCTAAATTGTTGTATCTTTTCTTCCATGTCTTTCTACACACATTCTTGGCTTGGATGTCTCCTTCAAACATGTCTTCTAGGTATTTCCATATTGAATATGCTTTGTTTGCCTTCTTGATCTCAGAAAATTCATTGTCAGATAAGGCACTGATTAGGGCTTCTTTGGCAATTGCATTTTGGGTGAATACTTCCTTTTCTTTATTAGTAGAGTCTTCTTCTGCAAGGTCTTTCAAGGTAGGAACATCAATAGCATGAGTAGAAACCTCATAGATCTCAAAACCAATGCACTGAAGATGTGCTATCATTTTTTTCTTCCAGTCAAGATAATTCTCTCCATCAAATTTTAGACTCTCTTTCTTGAAGTACGTCATTTGATCTACCTTAAGCTATTAGGATTTCTCTCCAAGGAACTTGGCTTTGATACCAATTGTTGGAATAGTCCCAAGAGATAGCTGAGAGGGGGGGGGAATCAATTATCTACTAGTTTTAATTATTTTATCTAATTAAGTATATAATAACATTAAGCATATATACAACAAGATAACACAGAATAGAACACCACAATTTTGGTTACGGGGAAACCAAAATAGGTAAAAACCCCAGTGGGAATTAGCACCCACAAAGAACTGTACTAGAGTATAATAATCCCTGTTAGAAGATCTTACAACCTTGTTAGGAGTTGATCTTTACAATGCAATAAGTATAGTAACCTGGTTAAGGGTCGGACCCTGTTAGGAGTCTTTTACAAATAACCCTGTTAGGGGTGAGGACTCACTGTCCAAGAGCACACTACTAAAATGATGAAGGCTGTAACCTTTAGTAAAATAGATATACACTATATATCTAATAATGAACTATTTGAGTAGACCTTTTGTCTTGATCAGTTCCACTAAATTTTATGCACTCTCTCCTTCTTCACATAGATATTTAACTGATGAATGAAATAGCTTTACTATCCCAAAACAACCAACATTCTATTCTGTTCTTTTTCTATCTCTTTTCTTATCATTCACACTTAGTGATCACAAACGAACATTTATATGTATCTTCTCCAAAAGATATGATCACGTCGTCTGTATTAATCCCTTCAATGCTTCTCTTGTTGGCTAAACGAAGAACACAACATAATTAGAAGCGCCGCAACTTAAAATGAACAGACGCATCGCTTCACATAGTCAGCTCCACCAAAATTACGCAAACGTCACACTTCGGATGAAAAAAGTTTAGCACCTTTGGTTAATCATCTTTGACTTATAAATAAACATGAATCTGAACACACATATCCCATAGATAGGCGCAACTGAAGAATAAATAAGATTACTGTCTGCTTTCTGAAAATAATTCTCTGAAACTGTGGCTGGTAAACAAAGTAACATAAATCAATTGTAACTGAACTTCTGAATCTGTGTGTATGAACATGGTATAATAACTATGTCTAAAACATGAAAATAACTGCACAAGGCTTCAACATATCCATACTAAAAAGTGAATACAATACACTTATGTATACTATATGTTGTCATCAAGACAAACATACAGTCAACTATTTGCACAAAGGCAAATCTCCAACAATCTCATTCTTCAGATACATGTGTTGGAAAGAGACATTGTTCTTGTCAAATTGTATGTTTCCATTGATGGAAACCATATATGATTCTAGAGATTACTTATCATATTGAGGTGATACTTAAGGTTAGAGTGCAGATTTGGCCAAGTATGTGAAAATTGGCATAGTGTACAGGGTTCAATATTTATGGATCGATACAAGAATGTTTGATCAAGTTTTTAGGTGCAAACCTAGGAGGATCTTCATAGAGGTATTTTTTGGGATTAATGGGAAGTATGTACTGAGAGGGGAGGGGTGAATCAGTACCTCTAAAACTTTTGTATCCTTTTACAATTAACCTTTGTGTAATCAATTGTGCATCCAAACAATCTGATCTAAACTATATTTATGTTAGTTATATCAATTCAATAACTTAACATACATGTGAACATTCATGAAATTAATTGACACATAACATAAGATATGATATCACAGAAAACTCCTGTTAGGAAGTAAAAACTATGGTGGGGATGACACCCACAAAATCTTCACTATCTGCAGATTGGAAGGGACCGGTTAAGCCTTAAAATTTGATCACTTCTGATAATCTACCCAGTTAAGAGTATTGGTGGATACCTGTTAAATTCTACTCTGTTAGGAGCTTTATAAATACTATTAAGTGTGCACTCAGTTAAGAGATTTTTAGTTGGACTATTAAATCCACCTTCCTTGAAAGGATTTTTATACTTTGGTTCACTTGTTAGAATGATAGAAAATTACAAATTACCCTAGTAAATGCAATCTCCTATTGTTGATACAAATCCAATTTACTTTACATGAAAAATATTATCACGTAATTGTGATTTAATAATACCTTTGATTCTCGGTAGTCTCTATTCTTGGTTCTGATAACCAAATTCACCTTTTGTTGTTCTGGTTCTTGAAACTTTCAATTTAATCCATAGATGTGCTCGTTTGCTTCATTCATGTTATCCTCTCTCTTCAAATCATTCCTCATCCTCATTTTAATGAATGATTGCTTCATCTATTTATAAGATGGATCAACTTCATTAAGTTTCACAAATAACAATGTTAACTCTAAGAGCAGGTTTACAACTTGTACCTAGATCTCCTAGTCTATGTGTTTTAAATCAGTTAGACTAATTAAAACACTTAAATTCATGTGTCTTGTCCCTAAAGAAATGGATTTAAAAAAAAATCAATATCCTATAAATAGAATAAGACTATTTTATCTGATGTGGAAGTTAGATCAACTTTTTGCCGGCTGCAACTGATTCTCAGTTCCTAACGGTCGGTTATGCTTCTGTAATTAGTTGACTGTCTTTCAATTTTTTTCTGTCAGTTTTCTCTTTAACTGTCTCTTGGTCTACACTATACCCTGCATGTTGGGTTCCTCTTTACCCTTCTGTCTTTGCATTTTTGGTTTACACACTAAGTTGTGTCATCGGTTCTCTTTGCACTTAGTCATCTTCAATGATCTCTTTCTATCTGATCTTTTTTTTTGCTTTGTCCTATCTTTTGGTGTATTCTTACCGAAAGTGTTGTTTTCATACTAATGGAAAATTAATGTAATCAATATCTCCCTTTGACATTAGTACCAAAAGCTGATATGTGGAAAATACTAACAAAATGTTATGTATATACAACATATATAATCCTTAGTCATTTAATGACTCCCCTTATGTATATTCCAATATATCTATACATATGATATATTTCCCTCTGTAAGTACATATACACATCTTTGTCCATCTAAATATATATCATTTTCCCCATATGAATATACATATATATATATATATATATATATATATCATATTCCCTTTGTACATTATATAATTCATATCATTTTCCCCTTTTTTGATATTTAGGGCAAAGGTCAATACCTTATAGTTTATAAAAAATATGGGAGTGTGAAGACTTCATGTCTTCCATCATTTTATCCTAGTGCATTGTTCCTTTAAGTTCTCAAGAGCCATGTGCTCGAGTGTGATCTTGGAGTGCATGTCATAGATGTTGTCTTCTACAGACATCTTGGGGGTTCCTATCAGTTGCCTTGCTGAAGTGATGTGATGTTGGAGTAGTGTCAGGTTTGGTATAAGTTGACCTTGAAGCTCAGTGACTTCTTCTCTGAAGTGTGTCTTTGCTTCCCAAAGTTCCTACCTTAACCTTTTGATCTCAATGATTTTCTCATAATGCAACTTAATTGCATTGTCTCCATCAGTGGTTAAGATATTAGCACTGTTAGCTAGATATATATCCAACTTTGCAATGTTGTCACTATTCTCTTTAGTTAACTTTTCTAATGTGCTCCACTATTGAATCAAGGTTATAGCTTCAGTTATAATTGGATCTAATTCAGTAATGAATTTTGATAGCTTTACATTTTTTACTGCGACTTCTTGGCTGATGTTTTCAATAAGCTTTTGTTGGTACTTCAGCTCTACTCTCTTCTCAATTTCCTTCTTATCATAAATATTCTCAGTTGTTATTACTTCGGTGAGTGTGGCTAATTGATCTAGAATTGGCTTGTTCTGATCAATATCTACATCGGGTATAATCTGGTGCAAGATGTCCCTAGTTGTTTTTGAGCACCAGTGAGTCTCAGTGTTGTTTCTTTAGCTTCTCCTGTAATTCCTTCCTTTGGCATATTTCATCATATTCTTGTAATGCTTCAAAATCAATTGTAGTTGGGTCACATTTTTGATGTAGAGGGTTTAACAATCTAGTGCCTTTCCTCTCCTTTGGGTGCTTGTTTGACCAAACCAACCATCCAATGGTTATTCTTTGTTGGATATTCCACCAATTAGGATCTCCTAGACCCTCTCCACCAACTTCTCCTCCAAGGTATAGTTGGTTCTTGGAAGACTCCAAGATTTCTAAGCTCAACTAGTCTAACTAGTTAACCAAAAGCTTAGTTTCCTTCTCTATAAATCCACCTAGATTGCCAATCCTCTACCTAGGATCTTCCCACACACTCAATGAGGCTCTCCATACACTTCTTGACCCTTTCTTGGTCATTCTACATCCATCCCAACACTCCAAGATGCTCCACCAACCCAATTGGTCTTTAACTCACTAGGAGGGCTAATTGCTCAACTCCTTGTAAGTCTATTTTCATTGATTTTGGCCTATTGCTTCCAAAATCCCCAAATGACCCTACAAAAAAACTTGAAAATCTTCAAGACATCATTCAACACCATCAGAATCCAAAACCCTGACCTCTGATGAAACTCTAAACCCTACTTTCTTGCAGGCCCTAGATTATAGCCTATTAATTAGGCCTCTAGACCAGTGAACATGAACAATTGCAAATCTTGTCTCCAATCACTGATTCACCTCCAACCACCATTTAATCCTTTTAGGAGACTATCTATTGCATCTATAAATTCCACTAAGTCTTCCCCAAAAGGTCTTGGGTGCTCACAAAGTCTGTATTCTCCCTGTCCTGGCTCACCTGGTTTCACAAGTCAACCATAGGGCTTCATTATTGGCATGTGAAATCCATTGAGACAAAAACAAAAAGAACAAAAACCCTATCTACTGACCCTAACCCTACCTTCCCCATGGTTTTAGTAAATTCCACCAGAGGAAAACTAGGTTAGAGCCATTTCTATCTTGGAAACACTGTTTTGTCTCTGTTAGACCAGTGGCCTTCAAAATATTGTAAATTTAAACCTACTAAACTTGAAAAAAACCAACTATTGCATATGAAATCTGAAAATAAACACTACACTATCATGGATCCTGATCACCTATGCCAATCTGTACAGGACTGTACAGAAACAAAAAAATAGTGCAGATTATGCAAATGGAACTACAAACATTTGTACTGAGGTGTCAGAAGTAAAAGTATCAATCCAAAACTTCATTAACCTTGTCCAAACATCTATTCCATGCTCATATAATTATCATGGGTAGTTACAAATCATTTTAACTATATTTTTTCATTTCTTCCAAAAGTTGCTCGAGCAACTTTTTGCATTTTGAAGAATTTTGACTTTCTATGTCAACTCGATGATTGATGTTGACTCCTAGGACCCTAAATAGAATTTTTAGGGTCCTAAAACATACCTCCAACCCATGTTTCACTAAAATGGAAACTTTTCCACAATTTGAAGTCATAAGACCCAAAACCCCTAATGAGTACTAAAACCCTTACAAACATGAAGTTAGACTAATATTGCTTCCAACCTTTTGGAACTTATTCTACCACTCACACAAACTCATAATTCAACCCTGAACAACACCAAAAATTAAATAGGGAGGTTCCCTACACCATAAGTCCCTTGAGTTAGGAGGTCTTCAAGAGTGACCCCATGTTTCAGAATCTCCAGCTCTATCATCCAAGTAGCCTCAGCTTTAGGTAGTCCCTGCCACTTGATGAGATACTCCTTGTAGTTACCCTTCCTTGTCTTCTTTATCACCTTAGAGTCCAAGACACTTTCCAATCGCAATGGCTTTGGGGTAGGTAAATCTTTCACCCAATCATCTTCCTCCAAATTTGCAAGTGTAGACTTCCCTGTGTCTGGAGGTGATCCCCTGTAAGGATATAAGTCACAAACATTGAAAATAGGTGAAATTCCCAAATCAGTGGGCAATTCCACTTCATAGGCATTCTTTCCATATTTATGCAAAATCTTCAGTGGTCCAATCTTGTTCATGAGTAGCTTAGTTGGTTGGCCTTTGGGTAGCCTCTCCTTTCAGAGGTAGGCAAGTACTAGATCCCCAACCTTGAATTGC
>MU227220.1:580315-616927 GCA_018584345.1 Thuja plicata
ATCCTCCCCTTTGGAAAGATACTCCATATTGGTTTCCTCCACTACTATCCATGAACTGACTGTCTTCTTATTTATTAGAGCTTTGTCTTCTACCAAAGTTACCCCTGCCTCTCTAAAAACCTTTGTTATTGCTGCCACCTCTTCCTCTTTGGTGGAAGAAATTTCTTCTTCTTGCTTTATCCTCTGCTCTCAAAGCCAATTGAAGGGATTTGTGCATACCGTCTGGTGTCATCATGCTAATCTCATCTTGAATGCCCCATCTTAACCCATTTAGGTACCTTTCTACCTTCTCCATTTCATCTTCTTGTCTCCTAGCCCTTAGGATTAGTTTATGGAACTCCTCTATGTATGCACTCACTGTCATCTCCTTCTGTCTTAAGTTCTACAACTTTTGATATATTTGGATTTCATAATCACTAGGCAAGAATTGTGCCCTCAACCTGATCTTCATTCTCTCCCAAGAAACAATATTCTTCTTCCCACTATTCACTCTTTCATCCTACATCATGTTCCACTACACCAATGCAGATCCCTTGAGTCTAGCCTTGGCATAGCTGACCCCCTTCTCCTCTGAGATTTATTTGTAATCAAATTGGTTTTCAATCACTTCAAGCCAATATAACAACTCTTCTCCATTCAGATTACCACAGTAGTAGGGTATGTGCTCCATGCTATCCTTGTTTAAATATTTTAAGGAATCTAAGAATACCTTTTTCTCCTTGTCTATCTTAGGTTCTTTTCCCTTGTTGGATGACTCCTCAGTTTGACTATCATCATCTCCATCACTTTCATCTCCCCATTCGGTGATCTTCTTTTTTCTTTTTTTGTCTAAAACACATGAGCCTTCTCCAAGAGGCCTTGAACCAATTCTACTAAAACATCCCTACTCATTGCCTTAGGAGGCATGTTGTCAACCTCTTGACTCTCTTGACTCTCCTCCCCTTCAGAAATACACAATATTCAAGATATTCCTTCTCTGATACCACTCTAATGCAGAGGGTTTGACAATCTAGTGCCTTTCCTCTCCTTTGGGTGCTTATTTGGCCAAACCAACCATCCAATGGTTTTTCTTTGTTGGATCTTCCACCAATTAGGATATCCTAGACCCTCTCCACCAACTTCTCCTCCAAGGTATAGCTGGTTCTTGGAAGACTCCAAGATTTCTAAGCTCAACTAGTCCAAATAGTTAACCAAAAGCTTAGTTTCCTTCTCTACAAATCCACCTAGATTGACAATCCTCTACCTAGGATCTTCCCACACACTCACTGAGGCTCTCCATACACTTCTTGACCCTTTCTTGGTTATTCTACATCCATCCCAACACTCCAAGATGATCCACAAATCCAATTGGTCTTTAACTCACTAGGAGGGCTAATTGCTCAACTCCTTGTAGGTCTATTTTCACCGATTTTGGCCTATTGCTTCCAAAATCCCCAAATTACCCTACAAAAAAACTTTAAAATATTCAAGACATCATTCAACCCCATTAGAATCCAAAACCCTGACCTCTAATGGCACCCAAAAACCTACTTTCTTGCAGGCCCTAGATTATAGCCTATCAATTAGGCCTCCAAACCAATGAACATGAACAATTGCAAATCTTGTCTCCATTCCCTGATTCACCTCCAACCACCACTGAATCCTTTTAGGAGACTATCTAGTGCATCTAGAAATGCCACTAAGTCTTCCCTAAAAGGTCTTGGGTGCTTAGACAAAGTCTGTCTTCTCCATGTCCTGGCTCACCTGGTTTCACAAGTCAGCAATACAAATTCATTGTTGGCCTTTGAAATCCATTGAGACAACAACAAAAAGAACAAAAACCCTATCTACTAACCCTAACCCTACCTTCCCCATCATTTCAGTCAATTCCACTACAGGCAAACTAGGTTAGAGCCATTTCTATCTTGGAAACACTATTTTGTCTTTGTCAGACTAGTGGCCTTCAAAATCTTGTGACTTTAAACCTACTTAACTTCAAAACAAACCACCTATTGCATATGAAAGCTGAAATTAAAAAATACACTATCTTGGAGCCCGATCACCTATGCCAATTCGTAGAGGAGCATATAGAAACAAAAATATAGTGCAGATTATGCAAGTGGAAATACATACATCCGTAGTGAGGTGTCAGAAGTAAAAGTCTCAATCCAAAATTTCATTAACCTTGTCCAAACATTGATTCCATGCTCATATACTGAGCATGGGTAGTTACAAATTAGTTTAACTACTTTTTTTCATTTCTTGCAAAAGTTGCTCGAGCAACTTTTTGCATTTTGAATCATTTTGACTTTCTATATCAACTCGATGATTGATGTTGACTCCTAGGACCCTAAATAGGATATGTAGGGTCCTAAAACATACCTCCAACCCATGTTTCACTAAAATGACAACTTTTCCACAATTTGAAGTCAAAAGACACAAAACCCCTAATGAGCACTAAAGCCCTTACAAACATGAAGTTAAACTAACATTGCTTCCAACCTTTTGGAACTTATTCTACCAGTCACACAAACTCCTAATTCAACCCTAAACAACACCAAAACATCAAATAGGGAGGTGCCCTGCACCAATTTTGGTATTTCTATAATCTCTTCCAGGGTGACTTCCAACTTATTCTTCTTAGATTTCTTCTTCTTCTTTTGTGTAGAACTTGAATGTAAAACCATTGCCAATTTCTCAGCTTTCTCAATTGTGCTTGATGAAGTTACCGGTTGTGCTTGTTTTTTCTTCTTTGTTTTTGGTCTCAGTTTTTTGGGTATCAGTAGACATCTCCACATTCACCTTCACATTGTTGGTAGCACCTTTTTTAGTTTCCTTAGGGATGCCATCTTTAGGTTTGTCTCCTTCATCAGTGTCCTTAGCTTCATCATTCTTTGTTTCTGCATTCTTCTTTGTTGTTTCTGCATCTATTTGTTTCAAATCTCCTCCTACAACCTTATTAGTACCAATTACTATTTGAGTGTCCCCGTTGTCCTTCTAATCATCAGTGTTGTCTTTCTTCTCCTTTTCTCCTGCATCCTCAAGAGTATCTTTTTCTGGTGACTTTCCCTTCTCTTTTAGAATATTGATAGCTTGTATCAATATTCGCATGTTGCTTGGAATGTTCACCTATGCAGTATCAACTATTCTTTCCTGCTCATCAGTTGTGTCCTTTATTATGTTGACATATACATCTTTATTAACTTCCTCTGCTGGGTCATCGGTAATGTCAATGATATTGTTATCGTGCAATGTTGTCATTTGTGGTGTCTGGCCATGATTCATCTACAACATCTACATTCTTGTTTCCGTTTGTGTCATCCTCTTCCTTGTCTAACTCAACAGATGTATAATCTTCTGTATCTTTTGTTAAGACCTATTCTTGAGTTTCCTTTCCAATGTATTTTTGTTGTAGGTCTTTCTCAGGGATTTTTCCCTTAGTAGGTCTTTTTAAAATCTTACACCATTTCTTATGGCTATCCTGTTCAAGCTCTATAATCTTTCCTTCAAGAAAATTATAGGCTCTCAACTTCGGTGAGAACTCCTTTTTGTGTTTCTCCATCATCTCATCTATTTCTACCTTCTTGGATTTAGGAAGCATGAGAGTAAAAAGTACTCTTTCTCTGATTTCCTTTTCATTCTTCAAAGAAAATGTCCATCTGGAGTATAGTCTATTTAATAATTCCCTTGGTACATTTTTACTTTCAAATTGGATCGGTACAAATGTAAACTTGTACATTTTTTCTATGATGGCGTCCTCAAGTTTGTTCTGATCTTCTAGATCTAGTTTCAGCCATCTTCTTATCTTAGAATCTATAATAGATCTTGAATTTGCAATAGATTTACAAATGTCATCAATATATTATGGAGCTTTTACCTTGACATTTTCTACCTCTATAGCTTCATCTTTCTCAATGTCTTCAATATCTTCTCGGGTTCTTATAAGCTTCCTTACTCTTTTGTTTTCTCCTTGTTTCAGCATGGTCGCTTTCCTTTTTTAGGTTCTGACCTTTCCTTTCTTCAAAGGTGAAGGATTTGAATCCTTAGATGTTTGCCTTTGTGTCCTAGAAGAAGCTGTGGTCCTTGGCTTCTTGGTTGGTGGAGGAGGTGGTGAATCTGACTCTATAGCCTTAGATTCATCCTTTTCTTCAGTTTCATCGATAGATAACTGTCCTTCGGTTTCTTCCTCTTGTTCAAATTCCTCTTCCTGCTCGATTTCTTCCTCTATGACCGAGAGTATATTTTTGAGGTTCTTTACCATCTTTTCCTTTTTCTTGACAATTTTCTTAACAACTAGGCTAGATTTTATTCTTGTGTTGGCCTCTTCATATGTTCCAAACTTGGGGTTTTTCTTATCTAGTAGTTCATTTAACAGGGCATCAATTGGTTTAGATGCAAGATCAATGCTTATCTCATATTCTAGTGGTTGAAGCCATGCTATCCTCGGTACAACAGGTTTGATATTAGTATGGTCTGTATCAACCATGAAACATATTTCATCTTTATACTTCTCAATGATTTGCTTAGGGATCCTTACCCTCTTTTGCATTCGCTCTTTGAATATGGTGAAGTATTCATCCATGATTGTCTCAAAATTATCTCCAAGTAATTCTATGTGTTCACTGCTTTGCATGGTGACCGGTTTTGTACTATCCCAGTTCACATCTCCTACTGATGGGAATGTTTTTTAAAAGTAGAAGAAAATGCACATTATGAGTGAGCCAAACTTACATGTGTTTGACTTCGCATTCCTGATAGTCTTTAAGTTGTCTTTCAACTGATTCAGTAGAAGTTCTAATAGGTCCAACTGTGTTCCTTTCTTCACAATCTTATACGCTTTGTTCACTGTATCGGATGCAATGTTGTTCAACCTATTGGCTTGGAAGAATTTGTAGCCTAGAATGTATGCACTGAATTTGATCTCATCATCAGTTATGGTGGAAAATTTTAGTCCTCTGCCATCCCTTGGCTCCTTTCATCTTCTCGGTCTCGGCCTTGGGTGGATGCTTTAGTGCTTTCACCTTTTCAGTTATAGGGTAACTGGTGATAGTATGGATAACATCTCGGGTTATCACCTTCGGTTCATCCAATGAAAACTTATGATTGTGCATTTGGCTTAGCAATAACCAAATCCACTTAGTTTTGATGAATTTTGGGAACCTTAAGGCATTGGTGAGCCCTTTTACTTCTATATGATTATGTTCATCTTTCAGTGTTCCATCTTCATTGCATAGTTTCTTATAAGCTTCTTCAACTTCTGAATTTCCTGTCTCTGTAATCTTGCAGTGTATAAATGATCATACATCTTCCACGAGTAAAACCCTATCTGGTATTCACGAGAATGCTCCAGCATTGTCAGGTTGTGAGGAAACCTCAGGATGAATCTTTTAGTTTGGTTCCTCACATGCCAAATTCTTGATGAGCTTGAACTCATCCTTCTTGGTGTTCTTGGATTTCATAGTTCTCAAAGTCATGGCCATTTTTAGGTTTTAGGGCTTCCTGTGAAATACGCAAAATAGAGTTGTCGATTATGTAGAACTTACTGTTTATACTTGCAAATATTTTTTATCTTCTTTGGATTTCTCTTTGTCGAGTTGTGGTTGCTCTGTGATTCAGTTGCTTTCTGCTCAAAAATTGCCTTGGTCGCTCTACTCTGGTCATGGTGAACAATGAGTTGTTTCATTGCCCTTTTATATCTATTGCCCTAAAATGCATATCATTAATGCTTATAAACTCCTTGTTGTGTGAAGATGGAGATCCTCGATGAATAATTCACTTTCCTTCGGTGACAACAAGATATTTTGGTGTGGTCGTTATTCCTCTTGCTTTTACCGATGGGTTTCAGTATCACAGAAAACTTGTTCACTTTTCTTGATTACCGATGAGGCTCAATTATACTTAGCAACTTTGCTTTCTTATGTTAACCGATGCTTCTCAGTAAGTGTAGGAAGTCTTAGCTTTGAGTGTATACTGATGGGTTTCGGTATGAGTACCCGAAGGCATAGTTATCAAAGATTTTAACAAGTAATACCATGATGCATCTTTAATTATGCTAATTTGGCATTTTATCAACATATTATGGAACTAATGTAAAATAATACATAGTGTTATGTAGTTCCATACTTACTTTTTCTTCTTAGGTGGGGGTGGTGACATCATGAGATCCATTGGATGGGATGTCACCATTTGCATTACTTGGTCTAGCTTCATCATTGTTTGAATCTCTTCTCCACATTTTGTCTCTAGCTCTCTGGATGTCTTCAATGGTGTTTCGATTGGGATATGTACAGCTCTTTGTCATTCAGTCTCTACAGTCTTTCTTGAGATGACCAACTTTATGACAATGTAAGCATGTCATTTCGAGGTTATTCTAGCCTCTAGACTTTCTAGTCCACTATCTCATACAGTTTGCAGCAATGTGACCATATCTTCCACATGCTGTACAATTTTTCAAAGTGTTGTAATCCCATATGTACTGGTTACCAACTCTCTTCGGTTGATAGGGAGTTTCTTGACCTTTTGGCTTTCATGCTTTCCTTTTCTTCTTCCAGCATTCAAGAGTTGTGTGCCCATTCATTTTGCATGTAGGACAGTATTTGTCCATGTAGGTTTCCTTCTTTGGTTATTTCATCTTATACTTACATTCATATGCCTTATGTCCTTTCTTGTTACATTTATAACAAAATCATATGAATGAAGATGTAGATTTAGGAGTACCTTTCATTTTTCCTCTGCATACATTTGATGTATGGCCTTGCTTTCCACAGTGATTGAATGTCAGCTTTCTTGGTCTTGGTCTTGGATTTTCATAGACATTCTTTGGACCAATTTGATTTGGTGATTTTCCATTCTTGGTAAAACCTAGACCATTGTTGTTGTTGACTCTTTATTGTATTTCAATAAAATCATCCATTCTTCTATTACTTTCTTTAGCTTTCTTGATAATTTCATTATGTTGCTGTTGAATTCTTATTTCATGTTTTAACTTTTCATTTTGATCCCTTAGTTCACCGATAGCTTCTATTCTTTCAATGAGTTCAACATTTATTCTATTTTCCTCTTGACTCATAAGAATAATCTGATTTATAATCTCATTGTGATGCTTTGTAAGTCTTTGTATTCCAGACTCCTTTTCTTGTAGCTTTTATGTAATATTTATTCTATCATCAATAGCTATTGTTCTTTCTTTCTCATCTTGTCTAGCATTGTTCATGACATCAATCATCCTTCCCTTCTGTGTCTCTTGATCGATTTACAGATATTTAACTTGTCCAACTAGATGTAGGTTTATTTTAGTTAGGCTTGTGATGTTTTCTTCTGATGTATCTGATACTTTGCTTGTAGTTGATCCTGAAGACTCAAAGAAATCTGGTATCTCTTCCTCATGATAATTTGTCTCATTATAATGAGATATCATATTATTTCTTTCCTCTAACAGTTGTCTCATATTTATTCTAGCTTCTTTATGTTTTACATAGAACATCGGAATTTCTAGCTTCTTATATTCAATATTCTTATCAAGTCTGTACTTCTCTATTATATGATCTTTTCTCTTAAGCCTTTAAGATTTTCAAGAAGAGACTTAGCTCTGATAATAATTGTTGGGATTAATGGGAAGTATGTACTGAGAGGGGAGGGGTGAATCAGTACCTCTAAAACCTTTGTATCCTTTGAAAATTAACCTTTGTGTAATCAATTGTGCATCCAAATAATCTGATCTAAACTATCTTTATGTGAGTTATATCAATTCATTAACTTAACATACATGTGAACATTTATAGAAACATTAATGAAAGTAATTGACACATAACACAAGATATGATATCGCAGAAAACTCCTGCTAGGAAGTAAAAACTGTGGTGGGGATGGCACCCACAAAATCTTCACTATCTCCAGATTGGAAGGGGCTGATTAAGGCTAACAATTTGATCACTTATGATGAGCTACCTAGTTAAGAGTATGGGTGGAGACCTATTAAATTCTACTCTGTTAGGAGCTTTATCAACACTGTTAAGTGTGCACTCGATTAAGAGATTTGTAGTTGGACTTTTAAATCCACCTTCCTTGAAAGGATTTTTATACTTTGCTCCACTTGTTAGAATGATAGCAAATTAAAAATTGACCTGGTAAATGCAATCTCCTATTGCTGATATAGATCCAATTTAGTTTACATGAAAAATATTATCACCTAATTGTGATTGAATAATACCTCTGATTCTCGGTAGTCTCTGTTCTTGGTTCTAATAACCAAATTCACCTTTTGTTGTTCTGGTTCTTGAAACTTTCAATATAATCCATAGATGTGCTTATTTTCCTCATTCATTTTCTCTTCTCTCTTCACATCCTTTCTCATCCTCATTTTAATCAATGATTGCATCATCTATTTATAAGATGGATTGACTTCATTAAGTTTCACGAATAACAATGTTAACTCTAAGATCAGGTTTACAACTTGTACCTAGATCTTCTATTCTATGTGTTTTAAATCAATTAGATTAATTAAAACACTTACATTCATGTTTCTTGTCCCTAAAGAAATGGATTTAAAAAAAAATCAATATCCTATACATAGAATAATACTTCTTTATCTGACGTGGAAGTCAGATCCACTTTTTGCGGACTAAAACTAATTCTCAATTCCTTACAGTCAGTTATGCTTCTGTAATCAGTTGACTATCTTTCAGATTTGTTCTATCAGTTTTCTCTTTAACTATCTCTCAGTCTGCACTCTATCCTACATGTTGGATTCCTCTATTGGGTTCCTCTTTATCCTTCTGTCTTTGCATTTTTGGTTTGCACACTAAGTGGTGTCATCAGTTCTCTTTGCACTTAGTCATCTTTGGTGATCTCTTTCTATCTGATCTCTGTTTTTCTCTGTCCTGTCTTTCGGTGTATGCTTACCGAAAGTGTTTTTTGCATACTAATGGAAAATTAATGTCATTAGTATTATCTACCTTGGTCTATGTTTTTAGTAGTTCATGTTATCAGTTGTTTGAGTTATAGCTTTCTAAGTATCTGGTATATAGAGTATAGTGAAGAAGAGAGAAAATTGATTATTGGACCAATCAGCGCTCCTATTGGATCAATGAGCCAATTGGTTTGATAGTTGGATATGATAGAGATGACATGTATGATGACATCTATGCATTTTTTAGGTTAGGAATCTATTTTTAGGTTGGAACTGGTCGACACTTCACACATTACTCCTATTGTGCTTGAGGCCGACACTTGGAGTTATTATCTTTGCTAATGGATATATAAGCTCAATTTTTATGGTGATTTGAGGATGGAATGGTTGGACATGAAAATGATATTCTATGTACATGTGTGATGGATCAGTGATCATAGGTTTGACTACCAGATAAGAAGATTTATATTATACTTATATGGAACTATTCAAGCATAATTGATGGTAACTCTCAATTTTTTTTTGTTGGATTATTATCCATTCATTTTGTATGGTAGTGAGCCTTTGTATGTTTTAATTTGAGTATTGAGCTCTAGGCTATAAGCTTGAATGCATGTGCATTCCCCTATGTACTCAATCCTTTAACATGGTCACTTATTTATTTAGAAGTAAATACAAGTTGCGCATTCCATCCCCACTGTGGTTTTTCCCTTAATTGGGTTTCCACCATAAAAATCATGGTGTCATAATATTGTGAATGATTTGCTTATGTTTTAGTTGTTTATTTTCAATTACATTTGTTTTATGGTTATGAAATCAATTTAATAAATTCAAAAGTGCTAGAACACTGATTCACCGCCATCTCAGTGTTCCTCAATCCTAACAATGTGACCACTCCTATGACTATTGATTTACCATCTCCTCATCTATTTGCTTCTAACTTTAATCTTCCATCTTTCCTTTTCAAGAGAACATGCCCATTTTCCTAACCCACATGTCCTCTTGAGGGGGTATCATCATTTTTTTGTCCTTCCTTATCCATCCCATGACTATGGCATCGTGCTTCTAGTCTTTATCATTTTATTCTATAAAATAATGTGACAAGATGCATTGCCTCAAAAAGGGGCAGAATGTCAACACCTAAATATCCTCATGAAATAATAAATTTCTCTATTAGTTAAAAAATAATTTTATTATTTAATTAATTCATTTAGCCTCTTCATCTATTATTTGAATAAATATTTATTATTTATTTAACTCATTAACCTTTTTTGTCCCTTGATTGAATAAATATTTATTTATTTAGTTCATGATCCTTATTTTCTAATTCCCACCAATCATCTCTAATCACATGGATCAACTCCACAAAATTTTGAGCTTGTGACACAAACACTTATCTCTTCATTTAACTTTTCCTCCTTCACACGACTGAATATCTTGGAATGTCAATATTCTCTACGTACCACTCAATCTCAACCACTCATTTTCTAATGCCTCTTAAACTCTTTTATTCTGAATATTCTAATGTAGGATCATCTTGGGATCTTGGAAATCTTGCATCAACCAAAAATAGTTTTTTTTCTATTTTCCTTTTTGATTAGTCTCTTAGTTTCTTTCAGCGTTCGTTCAGTTTGGATCTTTTGTAGTCGCGAACCTTACAATGTGTTCATGACATTGTGTTGAAATCACAAGAACATACGAAGAAATAACAATAGAAAAAAAATCTCAATCAATACAAAATTCAATAAATTATGTTCAATAAATATCCAACAAAATACAAAAAGGCATCTATGTGACATATTTATCCAATATAAAAATAACTATTCATGACAATAATGACTTCTTAAAAACAATCGTTTCAATTCAAAATTTAAAAGTCATTTAGAAAATAAGATAAAGGGCCCTCCATAGCGAATATTCATCGTCCTTGCAACCATTGAAATAAAGAATGAAAAAAATGAAGTAAAACTAATTAATAATGATAACATCATCACTACCAGAATGTTTTTCTCTTGCACATCTTTTCTCTCCTACTTCATTCCATGGTACTTCCTGTTAACCTTGTGCTCATAGTTTTGTCCTGTAAGATCTGTACCTTGACATAAAAGTAGATAATAGTTGCACACTTGGGATTTTAGTCATAGTAAACCTCATCCTACATTTACCAATCTTGCACTCTTTTTTGACTAAGATCCTACATATATGATCAAAGATCACATTTGAAAGAGTTATGGCGGCATATAATGTTGGCAGATATTTCAAAGGCTAGACTACAAGTAGGGCTTCTCTAAGAAAAAATGTTGAACAAAGCTTGGATTTAAAACTATGTTTGACCTCCCTAATCATGAGCATGTTTCCTTCATCTCCTTGAAATACATCAACATGTAACACATTAAAGTTAGATTTCAAATTACCCAACTTTGAATCAAAATTGTAAATGTTAGATTCTATCTCACTCTTCAAATTGGTAAGTAATGATACTTTCGACTTCAACATGTCTATCCATAAAATAAATTTATTTTCCTCGGAGTTGTTGATGATTCCTTCTATAACCATGACTGGTGAATGCATTTTGAACAATTCTCACAACTCTGCAAAAATATTCATCATACTATTCCTTTTCGCTTTTATATTTTATTCATAAGTAGTTATATTTTACACCTTTTCTAACAATTGAGTTATACCCTTATAGAATCTTTAATGTACAACAAGGCATCAATAATTATGTCTCCAACCCATTTATCAACTATTATCATAGTATATTAGCATATTTTAATCTCTTTTAATTTATCAAACTCTAACCCTTGTATCACAACAATCACATTTTGAAGAACTGTCTAATTAGCTTGCAAAACAAATTGAATAGGGGAATGAAATTTCATTTACTTCTCTCTAAAGATTTAATTTTTTTGTTCCTCTCCTCTTACCTTGTTTGATAGGATACTCATCGATACCATGGAGTGATAAATATCACCTTCTGAACTTGCAGGGCCCATGTCTATTTTTCTCACATTGAAACCCTGCTCTATGATTTCATGCTTATTTTTGTTTTCCACAGGATCTTCTATTTCTAGGAACTTGTGGTCTTAAGTTGGATCAACAACCATCATTGAAATTATCCTAGCTTTACTGGTCTTGGAGGTGTCTTCTATAAACTTGGCCAAAATATCTATTTCAATATCAATAGTAGAGGTATATCTCCTCTTCTTTTCAACATCCTTTTTCAGCCAAGAAGGAGAAACACTTTTAGATGATACGCAAGCATTAGCAATAGTAGTATTTGATTGAGAAATAATATAATCTATAGGTGTTATATCACCAAGTAGAGAGAGTTGAGAACTAGAAAAAAAAGTATTTGAAAGATTATCTCCATCAAGTTGATTGAAAATAAGATCCTCACTATCATAACTAGGTGCATCAACAATTTCTAAATTTTTAGTTAGTACAAAAGTAGGGGTTGTACCTCTTTGATCAATATCTCTTCTTGATGGTGTTTGCATGTATTCTTTACAAGTGGAATTCAATTTTGAATGATGCTCAGTTTGGTCTCCATCACCCTAATAGTGAAATAATTTTTTGAACAAATCTTAAAATGATTAGGGGTTTTGAGATGTTAGGCCCCTCAGAGATTCGGCCCTAATTATCAGTCGGGGCACGTTGAGAGGAAGATGAGGCAACATGCTCTATTTTTTTTCTTTTCAAACCATTTATTTTTTATTTCTATTACATACAAGGTCCTATTTTTTATGTCTTTATTCCAATCACTAAAAAATTTCAATTGTGCATAATGACCTACACTGGCATCTTAACAACATTCTTTAGAAAATTATGAACTATTATCAACCAAGTATTCTGGGATAAACAATGGTAGCTTGAAACTCATAACTTGATCTATTTTTAACCTCATTAGCTCTCTTTTCTACACTTCTATTTCATTTTTACAATCCTCCAATAGTCTTCTAGGTCTTCCCAAAGTCCATGTAGTCTCTCTCAATAATAATAAGTTTTAACATAATCTTTGTTGTCAAAATGTATTCTAGGAAACGACAACTAGAAATGAAAATCTTTCAAAATCTTTTCAAAACCTCTAGAAACATCATCAATCTTGCATGGAAATTGTGCAAGAGTTCAATAATAAAAATGTATCCTTTATTTTTCATCTCAATAAATTTTATATTAACCTTTTCCATCTAATGGAAAAATTCTAGGAACACAAAATAATTTGATGCATATTTGGATAATTTCAATGATGCAATTTATGTAATCCCTAATTCTTAGAGAAAAAAGATATCAAATTATATAAAATAACTACCATACTACTTTATCATTGTGGCATCCTCTGTTGAAATCCTTTGTTTAGAACAACCTTCTATCTTCTTTAACATAACCGAGAGGAAAGCATCATTAACATAGTGGCAATTTTCCATTATATTATTTTTTGTAGTTGGGGAAAGTATTTATATACAAGTATATCATCATGCGATAAATTCACAGTTTTTAAACTATGCCACATTCTTTGTACACCAACAAGGATATAAATGAGTAAAGAGCAATCCAATTGTATGGAGGCATCTAGTTGGTCATGCAAACATTCACTTATAATTTTAGCCCAATCTATGTATTTATTTTCATCACACATAGCTAGGATAAATTGACACATCCAGAAATGAAATAATTTACAATCTTCATTGACAATGACCCTATGTAATAGAGTAACATTTTTATCAATTTCCTCTTTGAAATGTTTTATATTTAGGGTTAAAGATAGTTGAGATTTTCCCTTCTTTTTCTTTTTCAACCAAGTCTTGGCAATAGAGTTTGAACACCATTCCTTCTTATCATATTAAAATTTCCAACCAGTCTCTATTGATATTTTCTCAAATTTCTCCCTTTTAGGTAATTGTAGTATTGGAGAAACAATTATGGGTTCAATATTTTCATTGATAGAATTATCAAAGGCTCATATTTCATGAGATTCACTGTCATAATGGTATGCACAAGACAACACTAGCTCATGGAAAAGAACATTAGTCGGAAAACCCATAGTATTAAAAATCTCATTTTCAACAATTTTGTTCCTTATGTGAGCGATGGATTCCATTTTCATTCTTGTAAGAATATCACTGAGGCCCACATCACCAAGATTTGTATCATTTATGCCCTTTAGACCATCTTGTATAGAAAGAAACATTTCTATAATTGTAAAAGAGGGTTCTAAATTTACTAGGTAACGAACAAGAAATTCAATAATTTTCTCGATACAAAGTAGGTATTGCAACAATAGGTAGAAAGAAACCACAAAGATTCATGGAGGGGAAGCTTTGGGGTTTTACACTAATTGACATTCAAATTTTCTTATAAACTAAGTCTAGCCCATTTTTTTAGATATTGCACTAAGCTTCTCCTTCACTGTCAAAAAATCCAAGTTGCCTCAACAATTCTTCCGAACGAAAATGATTTTAAGAAAGAAAATAATCTATTTTAACCAGGAGATATTAGATTTGTTTAAAGATGGCAACAAAAGTACCATTTCTTCTTTTGTAAATTGTGCTAAGATATTTCCATAATATATATGCATATATGTATATATATATGTATATGTATATGTATATGTACACACACACACAGGGTCTATGCACAAAGTTGAGTGTCAATTCTATGGAAGTTTGCGGCCAAAAAAAATTTGGCAAAGGAAACGGGCACCCGTTTCATAAAAAATGGCTGCCCATTATGGCTTGGGCACCCGTTTAGGTTCGGGCGCCTATTTTGTAATTTTTTTTTTGTTTTAACCATTTTGCAAGTCATTTTGACGACTTGCAAATTGGGATAGCATTCTGAAGCAACCGAGTGCCCATTTTTGAGAGTTACCCCCGACACCCTTTCTCCTGTTTCTCAGATTCCAGGTATGTATCATTGTTTTTACTTCTTTGTTATTATGTTTTTCATTAAAAATTGGTTTTTATAGTTGTTTTAAACTTGTTTAATGTTTTAAGTTCATTTATTCAATAGGATTAAAATAAATTGTTAAATATTTAGTTTTATTTTACTTTGTATATTATTGTAGAAAATTTTCAAAACTTAAAACCCTAGGTAGAAAACTAAAACATAAAGAGGTAAACACAACTGAAACAAGAAACCTGTTATTAAACAGATTATTCTTTTGAAAGTAACTCTAAAATACCCAAAAATTTCTAAGAACAACTGAATACAATAGTTGGGAAATAGTTACTTGAAAACCTATTTTCCCTCTGAATTGGAAGGTACAACTCCCTTATATGAATAATATTCAATGAATTTTAATCTTTCCTAATCTAAAAAGGGTATGCTCTTAACCCGAGAGAAGGAGAGGTAAACCAAGCTAAGTATAGACAAAAAATAGCTCAGGCGAAGTAAATAAAATTCTAAATCTAGCCAATTCTAAGATCTTATCAATCAGATTAACTCCCAAAACTGGTGATGCATGGACAACTACTAAAAATGCAGATGCAAAACTAGAGACTATCAATTTACTGATATGAGTCGATCTATATCATAGGAAAATTCCCAAAACTTAGAACAGCAACTAATTTTCCCCTTAATCAACTATATCAAATCATAATACAGAATTTTGGTTTGAATACAGATTACAAATCTAACACAAAAGAGACGTTCAAATTCAACAGAAAGATAAATGAAATGCAATGGACTAGTTAAAGAAATGGCATTCAGACATACACAATTGACTCAACAACAATGATATTCCTCACACCAAAATTTAGCCAACCCTTGTATTGATTTTGGGAATAATACATATAGAGTTCCAGATTGGATCGTTACAAAAAGGGGTAACCAAAATGGTTCAACTTCCCCAACCAGAAATGATAACCAAGGGTTTATCCATTACAAAATTCAAAAAAAATAGCATAAGGGGGAAAATATCTAAGATTTAGTTTCCTTCCCCTTATCTAATTTAGCCCTATAGGCGATTACATCAGTGATGACTTGGATGAGCTCTTCATGTCTATTGACATGGACATTTGTGTAACAGACAAGCCATCTGGAATTTTCTTTTGCTAGAGTCTTGATTGCTTCTATCCGATCTTTCAGTTCCTCCATAGCCCTAAAGATGCATCCACTCAATTGCTAGAGTTCTGACACCTTGTCTAGATGAGTCGAAGATTGCTCTGCTAAATTGTGTAGATAATTTGTGAATGACTTCTGCATGTTGACCACTCCAACTATTGCTTTTCCTAGACCGCTAGTTTGTGATTCCGCATGAAGTCCTACGAGGAGTTTAAAATTTTTACTTTGTTCCTCTTGCACTTTAACATCTGTTTGTTGTAGTCTGGTCTCGGCATGAATGATCATCTCGATTTTGAACTCCAGACTGTGGAGCCATTCGATCAAGGGCTCATCACCCTTCTATAGGATCTTAGCTTTTAGGGTGTCCTTAGTCTTCATCTTTACTACCACATGCAACATGACTATGCATTCTTGGTATCTTACTCTTTCTGCAATGAGAGTCTGTAAATTATTCTCAATGTTGCTCTTCTCTATTTCTAGCCTTAGAAGAGCATTGCCTAACTGTTCAATAATTGCTAGACCTTCTAATTTGAGCCTCTCGATCCACCTCTTACCAATCTTCCCATAATATCAATCTTCTTGCAACTTAGCTAGAATGGCTTGGTTCTCAGCTTCACTGGGATCGAAGGAAGTTTGGGTACTGGCAGCACTTGCAATAGGAGTTAGGAGCTGTCTGATGAAATTAGTTAGCTGGGCCACTTCTGCCTTAAGCTAAATTTTGGAAGTCTTGAGATCTTCCAGCTCTTCCTCTATAACTACATTAGTGGACTTCCACCAGTCCACCTTGGTATCATGTCGAACCAATCCCATATCAAATGACTGCAACTGAAAGTCAGAAGCCGCCAGATCTTCGAGTTTGCCTTCTTTAGTGGGCTTGGCTACTATCATCGTGAAGTGCCCTATCTCAGGATCAGAACCCAGAGTAGACATTGTCTTTACACTCTTCTGTTTTCTTGTGGTAGCCTTGGGCTGAAAGGCCCATGATAGAGTGTCTTGGCTGTAATTTCTTCTCCCACTCTCTTCCTTTTGCGCTCTAGAGTGTTTGCTATCCATGACTCTACGCTGGTGACTTTGTTGGAAGAGACCAAATCTTCGATGAACAACTTCCTTATGAGTGGGGGAGTATTTTTAGGGTGGGAAGAAAATGGATTCACCAAAGTAGGTGAGCAGGAGATTAATTTTACAACTTTAGAAACCTCCTGTTGCTCCCCACCTCTCTTATCCAATTCTGTAGAGGTACTAGGGCTATCCTCTCCAACTTCAACTATAACAGGGGATACCCTCTTTGGAGTTTCTTGGGTCAAAGTCCCAGCCAGAGTATCTACAACAATAGCACTAATCAGTTGTTCAGACTCTGTAGCTTTAGAAAGCTCAGTTGTAGACTTAATTTGGTCTGTCGGGACTGCTTCTTATGTGACTCTGATATCTGGAAGAGGACCCTCTCCATAGGTATTTTCTAAGAGAGAAGCTTTCTTAGGAGGTTCATTGCCTCCTCCTGATGGTTGAATTGATCCTTTTGCAACTATAAAGATTGTTGCTGATGAAGTGGTTGCGGCACCAGAAGTTGCCTTTTCTGGATTTTGCTGAGTAGGAGGCTTCCTTTCTGACCTCTTCTTTCGGCCTGCAATCCACTCAACCCATTGAGCAGTTCTTTTGTAAATCCCCCCATCAGAGCTTGCAAGTCACTTACTGCTTGGTCTAGCATAGGCTCTGAGCTGATAGGGGTGGAATTTATCTTCTCCAAGTATGTGTCATCGTATAGATGATTGCCATCATCTTCTAGCCCTTCTACTACAATGTTAACATTGAACATTTTGATCTGTTCAATGGTTAACTGGGCATAGAATCTTTCCCTACTCTCCAAGTCATCTTTGCAATTGGCCCAATATTCCTCAATATCAGGTACATGGTGAATGGCCCAACTCATCTGTAAGACATCTCTGGCATAATTAACTGGTCATATTGTGGCCTTAAAATGTCATATGTTTCCAGAGAGATCTTCTTCGAGAATGTTTTAAGAACATTCTTCACCTCTGACCGAGACACACAACTGTAAGCTTCGATGTTTATTGGGAAGTCACAGCCTTTCTTCTTTGCCTCTAAATAGATTAGGTTCACCTGGAGTGCTTGCCTCATTACTTTGATCAGCACGATCATGTCAGTAGGGTATCTGGGCAGCTTCAAAGGAAAGTCATCGAAACCTGCAAGATGAAGATATGAGAAATCTTTGAACTGAATAAAATAGCATCTGAATTGGTTTATAAAAGCCATGGCTTCAAGAGAAAATCTCCTTTCTAGACAACCTTATAGCTCCCTGCACAGTCTCATTGTAAAGGCATCATTAACTATGAGATAATTAGCATAACTATTTTGTATCTGCAAAGAAGGGAAAAACTCATAGCTTTTTACATCATCTAGGAATTCCTCTAACCTAGGAAGCCCAGGCCAAATTTGAATCGTAGCTAAATATACAAGAGGACAAAAGACATGTAGAATTCATTCTGGAACTTGGCCCTATTGAGGGCGTCTGATAGATTCTCACTCACCATAAGGGCCCAGTCAATGAAATGATGCTGAGAATAGATTATCTGGACCAAGAAAAAATGCTATTCAACAAAATTAAGAGCTTCACTCTCACCTCTAATCCTGTGAAGCAATACCAGGATGTCCACGATCTCTAGCTTCAGATTTGTGCTGAATAACATTTTGGGCAACTTGCCCTTGGCAGTCTTGGGTTCTTTAAACCACGACTTCATGATCTCTCTCTTCCATACCGGTCTCTTCACTGAATATTCAAAGACCACTCAACTATAAGTCATCTCAGAGTATTCCACTTGCTCTGTAATATAGAGAGAATTCTAGATAGACTCTCTATCAATAAAGAGGAGCACCGTGTTGTCAGGTAGGAGAATTTGCTTTGTGTCTAGGTTTTATTGTGCTATACATTCTTGGACCAATTCAGAAGCTTGAATGGCTACAAGAAAACTAGCGGCTTCAACTAACCCACTTTCCTTAAGCTTCTCTGTGATAGGGTGCATATGCTCTTCTCTCAATCTATTCTAGAAGTTCTACATGTCAAAGAACTTCAGTGAGGTATCTGAGATTTTGTGCCACTCAGAGATAATGTCATTCATTCTGTCAAATCCCACAAATCTAGAAGCCATGTGAGTATGATTCAAACTAGAGATTCAAATTTCTCTTTGGGATATAGAGATAATGAGAAACTAGTCTTAGCTACTTTGAATTCAAACAATTTGGTGAAAAATGGTGGTTCCAGTTCAAAATCTCCAACTGATTTTATACTTTTGAATTCTTACCGTTTAACGGTCAAGTTCCCATGCCACACAAATGAAAAGACCCCTACATTAATGAACAAGTCCGTTACATAGTAAAACGACCTTATTTGAATTAATTACTTTGCTTTACATGTTGTTAGAAAACATTTTTTACTTTAGTAACCGTAACGGTAATTATCTTGAAGCGGTAGAAAATTACTTTTTCGCTTCTCCTGTGGGCGAAAAAATGCTATTGGAGTGCTCTCTTTCTGAAAATCTACCAAAGAAGAATTATGGCCTATAGGGGTTCCAAAATGATATATATTGATTCCATTGGCCTTTTTATATGCCGGATCTCTTATGGGATGGATTATATTTCAAAACTTCTTCACCTTGATAGTTTGGTAGAAAATGCATCTCGCAAGTCCAAACCTGCCTGTAGGAGCAAAGGAGAATCCATTTTCTGCTTTTTCACCTATGGCGAACTCCATGAAATTTTCTTTGCTTGATCGTTTCTTTTGTTTCCCATAGGTTCGATAGGAGTACTCAAATCTTTCTTGTTCCTGACTTCCTCATTTTCCATCTTTATTTACCTCTGATATTCTTAAGTCTGTCAATTACAAAAAGCGTACTCCATATGTGATTTTCCGCCATGGAGAAGCCAAAACTTGATTTCCCGCCAATGCTGCAACTTGAAGATATGAGGCAAAGTATTTCATCTATATGTGATTTTGAGGTTAGAATCTTTTAAGACATAGCCTTTACCAGATTGGGTACTTAACCTACCCGATAAAAACATGATTTCAGACCCAAAATTCACCTGGCTTAGGAAGGAGAAGTCAAGTTAGGGAAATATGATAAAGGCCTTCTATCCTAAGGGGATTTCTAGACTTAGACTCTGGACTCACATGAAACTTCCATGACTACTACTACACATAAAACATCCATTTTTTTCTTGAGGTATAAAGACCAAAAGTGGGGCAACAACTGGCTCTGTCTGGGGACTTGGACATTCACATGTCTAAGCAAGGAACTCAAATCTCTAGTTTCGCAAAGCTCAACAAAAGGTGGCTCACAACAAAACTAAAGCAAGACGTAGAAAGGAAAGCAGAAAGGAAACCTAACTAGGAAAACAAAAACAGGAACTAAACGTAACTATTGTATAACATAGGGGTTACCTGCTTTCAATTTAGGTCTGATAGAGCTTCAAATCTTGACCACTATACATCAGGGGTAGTGTCTCATCATCTAGATAAGTCAATTTGAAAGAATTTTTATCGAATGCCTGATGGATTTTGAAAGGTCCTTTCCACAGTGTTTCAAATTTCCCGTGCATGCCTTTGGGTGCCCTGCGCTTATCCCACAATAGCACCATGTCTCCCTCCATAAATTTCTAGGGCCTACTCTTTTTATCAAACAGGTTCTTCACATGCATCTGATGACGTGTGATATGATCAACCATTTTCTCCCTTTCTTCTTCCAATTTTCTTAGGTACAGGATCCTCTTTTCTAAACCATCTTCATATATGCCATCTTCTACTACTGTCCTCAGTTTGCAAGTTGCTAATTATAATGGCAATGGGAGACTAGCTTCTACCCTGTAGACAAGTTTGAAAGGAGATACGCCAATGGCTCTTTTGGGGGTCACTCTATCCACCTAGAGGGCTTCATAGATCTTTTTATGCCAACTTCTTTAGTTTCCTGCCATGAGCTTTTTCATGATGTTCACCAAATTTTTGTTGCTAGACTCTGCTTGGCCATTCCCTTGAGGGAAATAATTAGAAGAATGGCTGATCAATAATTTCTTGAGGATAAAAGTATGTGGCATTATCCATAACCAACTTAATAGGTACACCAAATCTTACCAGAATATTTTCTTTGATAAACTCACATACTACCTCTGAAGTGGTCCTTTTTGTTGCCTTGGCTTCCACCCATTTCGTGAAGTAGTCAATTGCATTAATTACGTAAGTATGACCTGCACTGGATGTAGGACTTGTAGGACTGATAAAATCAATTCCCCCTTGTTGGAATGGCTCTTCAATTATCACTGGTCTGAGGGGTAACATTGCTAACTATGGCTTCCCGGTAAACATCTTGCATTTTTCGCATCTTGCCACCCACTGGTATTCATCTTTAAACATTTCTGGCCAGTAATAACACTATCTAAAAATCTTGAATGTAGTGACAGATGAGGAGAAGTGTCCTGCACAAGATTCATCATGAAAAACCTTTAACATCTTCTCTTGCTGTTGTTTGTCGACACATCAGAGGAATGTTCCATCTATAGATCTTTTATATAGTCTATCCTCCCAGATTACATATTTAGAAGCCTTCAGTTTTAGGTCTCTCCTTTTCTTTGAAGTTAATCCTTCAGGACATTCACCATAGGTCAAGAAATACACAATGTCTTCAAACCATGGGTCTTGCATACTTACCACCAAAACCAACTGTGTAGCTTTTGGGTCTTTGTCTGCTTGATTTTCCGCCATTGCCTTGCACAAGGCATTCCCTCTTACCAACTTGGTGGGTTTGATCTCTATGTCATATTCTTGGGTTTTGGCTACCCATTCTCCTCGGTTGTTACACCCCACATTTTGTTGGGTCAAAATACTCTTCACTGCAGTGTTAGGAACATACACAAGAGAGTGGGAATGTAGGATATAAAACCTAAAATTCTTAAGAGCTTTTACCACCGCAAACACATTTTTTTCATTTTGAGAATATCTCAGCTCATGATTTTTTAGAGGTGTGCTCATAAAAGCGATGGGGGCTTGAATTCCATCTTCGTTATCTTGCATCAGGATGGCTAACAGGGTATGTTCAGAAGAATAACAATAGATTACAAAATCTTTCTTGTAATCTGGGTGGCATAATACTGGGGTGTTAGCTATGGCGTCCTTGATTCTTTTGAAAGCTTGCTTACTAGGGTCATTCCATTTGAAATTCACATTTCCCTTCATCATATCAATAATGTGTTTAGTGATTTCAAAGAAATCAGGGATGAATCTCTTGAGGAAGTTGACTTGACCGAAAAATGACTTCACTCCAGTTTTATTCACCAGTAAACTTAGTTGCTGAATAGCTCTCACCTTTTTGGGATCAATCCTTATACCTTCTTGGGAGACAATATGACCCAATAATTTTCCTTTAGTTATGTAAAACACTGATTTCTTGGGATTCAATGAAATCATGTCCTCCCGGCACCTTTGCAATACTCTTCTTAGATCATTTATATGATCTACTCTCTTTTTAGAGAACACAATAAGAACATCTACATACATACTAATGATTTTGTTCTTCATATCACTAAAAGAAAGATCCATACCTCTCTGAAAAGTAGCTCTACCATTGATCAATCTGAACGACATCCTATGATATGCGAAGGTCCCCCACGGAGTAGTGAAAGTTGTTTTATGTTGATCTGCTTTCTCAACTTCTATCTGATTATACCCTGAGAAGCCATCTAACATAGAAATCATTTCAGCTCCAGCCATGATCTGCAAGAGATGATCCATGTTGGGAAGGGTGTAGTTGTCCTTCAAAGAAGATTGATTTAGATTTTTGAAGTCAACACAGATCCTTATTTCTCTGTTCTTCTTCCTCACAGGCACTATGTTCGCAACCTAAGTACAGTGATGGATGGGATATATGATCTTTTCTTTGAGCATTTTATCAACTTCTTTGAATATGGTATCAGCAATTTTGGGGTTGTAGTTTCTTTGCTTCTGCCTGAATGGAGTAGCTTTAGGTTTTAAGGGAATCTGGTGTTTGAATTTCCTGTTCATAAAACTTTTCAAATCTTTGTAGCTCCAGGAAAAAACATCTGAGTATTATAGAAAAATCTTCTTGGCCTCATTCCTTTCTTCTTCTGTACAACACTTCCTGATATTGATCATCTTGGGGTCTTTTTCAGTTCCAATATTCATTCCTTCATATTCACCAGTGGTAGGCCCTCTTTCAATTCTTTTCTTCTTCACAAACATGTCATGTCTATTGAAGAGATTTTCAAGAGTGACCAAATGGGGTCGAATGATATTACCTTGCAATTGAATAACATCTGACTTATCTTTCTTTGGATCATCTTGGCAGTTTCCTTTACGGTTGGCACGAACCTCTTTGTGGAAGTCACCACCACTCTCTAGAAAGAGTAGGAGATTCTTGTCATCTTCAAAAACTTGCCAATCTTCCATGTTATCGAGCACAGATGGTTGATATATAACCTCCACTTGGTATTTTTTATCTTTGAATTCTAGGTGGGGAAGTAGTAATGAAGCTGAGACAGCCAAAGAGTCCACTTTGGAATTCAACTCTCTTGGCATAGACTCAATAAAAAAAGCATCCAATGTTTCTATTTTATCCCATACTCTGTTTCTGTAGTTCTTCAACCTGTGGTTCTTTACAGAGTATTGATTCTTGCCTTGTCATACAATTAGCTCAACATCACCATGAGCTCTCAGAATTTTCACACCTCTTTCTTTTGCGGCGATAATCCCTAACAGAAGGGTTTCATACTCGGCAGTGTTGTTGGTGTTCCCAAACTCTAATTTGTAAGCCAAGGGCTCACATACTCCGTCTGGTGATATCAAGACCACACCTTCACCAGACCCTAACAATGCACAACTACTATCAAATTCAAGAGTCCATATCTGTGGCGGTATTTCTTCAGCGGAAAATTGCTTTTCCTCTTCGGCAATTTTCATTTCTTTCTCAGGTTCATCGGTGAACAACATATAATTGCCAAACTCCAATTCTTGATACAAGATTTGAGCCTTAGAATCATTAGATTTCAACACTGTAAACTTAGCCTTTTCTTTGGGAACCAGTTTAATCTTTTTATTACCTACTGGGATTAGGGCTTGGGACCAATCTAGCTTTATCTCCCCTCCAAGGTCTCTACAAAAACTCCTGCTTAACAACAAACCATAGCTAGTAGGTATATCAGCAACGAGGATTGTTAGCAACATCTTCTTCTTAGGATGTGCTGCTAGGGCCACTTGAGCATCCTTAATTTGGCCAACCAAGGGTACTTGCTTGGAATCCATGGAGTAACACCTACCATGAGCTTTAGTGAGAGTAAGTCCTAAAGCTTTGGCCACAGTTGATGGAATTACATTGTCTAAGGCTCCAAAATCTATTATACAATTGCTCAACCTACAACCATTAATATATAAAGACACATAGAATGGGTCAGGCTTTTGACCTGGGAAGGTGGCTAAAATGGATGATTCCCTTTTTTCAACTGGGTCTGCAAATAAAGACTCATTCTCTATAGTAGTCATGACATTTTTATTTAACTCTCGATTCCCTCCTTTACAATAATCTACTAGCTTTTGCAGCTCAATAGGATTAGACTTAAGATAGTCTATGGTGGAAAGCTAAATTCTGGAATCTCTACAAAATTGAATAATGTCAAAAGAGTTTTGTTCTTTACATAGTTGAGGAGTCCTCATACCTTGATTGGGCTCCTTTGAATTGGAAGTAGATGCCTCACTATTTTTAGGTAGTGACAAACCATCACCTTTATCTTTCTGACTCTGGGTTAGGACCATATAAGAGGTCCCATCTATGGTGGCATAACATGTTGCTTCTTGCTCTGAATCTGATTCATACTCTAAATATAAGTTTTCAGAGTTGCCATGTGAGTATGAATCTGGTTCATCTCTAGACACTCCAGCATTCCACTTGTCGGTCTAATGCATTTTCCAAGCACGAGCTACATCAGGGCAGCTTTCCCCATTGTGATCTGTGGTTAAGTGGAAGGCACACATGTTCCCTCTTTTAGGAGGAGCCTCTATAGCTAGTCTCTGTGGTGGAGTAGTTAACTATAACATTTTTCCTTCTGCATTCCTCCCATTATTATATCTTCCAAGATGCTCCTGAAATTTTTGCTGGTAGGGGTTATTGAATCTGGGAAGTTGTCTCTTGAAGGTAGTGAATTCACTAGACAGTTTTTGGATCTTCTCATTAGATGACGTAGTATTGCTACTACTGGCTCTAGACTGTATCTCTCTTTTCCATTTTCTAGATGAAATCATGTGGTCCTTGAGTTCTACAGCAGTTCTCTGTGTGGCATCCAAATTTGCAAGGTTCATTCTCCTTAGATCATAATTGATGTCTGGTGGCATAGCACTTATGAAGAAAGTTTTCAAATTTCCCACCATAGGCCTGTCAGCCGCTAGGATACGATTTACCAGCTTGTTAAATTTAGCTATAAAATCCCTCATGCTGATCGATGGCTCTTTCTTGATAGAAGTCAATTGAGTCAACAGAGCATACTCATCTGCAGTAGTCTTAAACCTTCTTTAGAAGGTGGCTCTTATAGTATCCCAATTGGTAATAGAAGAATCAGGTAAATGATGAAACCAATCAGCGGCACCTTCGACAAGAGTCTTAACGAATAGTCTGACAGCCACATCTTCTTCTCGAACCACTAGAATGTTAATTGAAGTGAAGAATGTGGCAATATGCTCATTTGTAGATACTTTCCCATCTCCAAAAAATTTGGGAAAGTTCTTTCTAGAGCCTATAGAGAGAGGGTTATATGCTGCTAGTTGCAGGGGCCCAACTGCAGCGGCCCAAGGGAGTGCCATAGCTACTTGGGGTAAGTAGGGTGTTAGATTGACAATGGGAGGGGAAACTACTTTGTGCAATGTCAACACTTGGAAAGTGTTGGATAATTGGGTGGTTTGTTTAGGAGGTGAAGAAGGTCTTCTCTGGCTCCTTATGGTTCTGTTTCCCCGACGAGGTACTTCTAAGAGAGAAAAATTAATATCCGTAAGTCTCTCAAAGACTGGGTCTATGCTACCTTCTTTCCTGGTACTTCTGAGAAATCTTTTAGGCTCTATATTTTAGCTTAATGTTATGGCCTCACTTCATGCTCTACCCTTCTCAGATTTCTTCTTTGTATGGCTCTCTCAAGTGCTTCTTCTCTAGCTTCTTCCAGTTCAAGCACTTGACTGGCATTTCTATAGTGTTCAGTGCTTCTTCTGTATCTCCAAACAAAAGTATTTAATGAGGAAATGAGATCCTCTTGATCATCTTGGAATCCAAGATTAGGTTCAAGCATAGGGATTATATTTTCATGGGGAAGAACCACCTTTCCTCATTGTATGCTTCTGGTATCACAACTATTCATCTCCCTAGTAGAGTTGCAAAAAATCTGTTGGTAAACAGATTATTCTTTTGAAAGTAACTCTAAAATACCCAAAAATGTTTAAGAACAACTGAATACAATAATTGGGAAATAGTTACTTGAAAACCTATTTTACCTCTGATTTGGAAGGTAGATCTCCCTTATATGAATAATATTCAATGAATTTTAATCTTTCCTAACCTAGCAGGGGTATGCTCTTAACCCAAGAGCAGGAGAGGTAAACCAAGCTAAGTCTAGACAGAAAATAGCTCAGGCAAAGTAAATACAATTCTAAATCTAGCCAATTTTGAGATCTTATCAATCAGATTAACTCCCAAAACTGGTGATGCATGGACAACTACTAAAAATGTATATGCAAAACTAGAGACTATCAATTTACTGATATGAGTCGATCTATATCATAGGAACATTCCCAAAACTTAGAATAGCAACTGATTTTCCCCTTAATCAACTATATCAAATCACAATATAGAATTTTGGTTCGAATACAGATTATGAATCTAACCCAAAAGAGACGTTCAAATTCAACAGAAAGATAAATGAAATGAAATGGAACAGTTAAAGAAATGGCATTCAGACATACACAATTGACTCAGCAACAATGATATTCCTCACACCAAAATTTAGCCGACCCTTGTATTGATTTTGGGAATAATACATATAGAGTTCCAGATTGGACCATTACAAAAAGGGGTAACCGAAACGGTTCAACTTCCCCAACCAGAAATGATAACCAAGGATTTATCCATTACAAAATTCAACAAAAATAGCATAAGGGGGAAAATATCTAAGATTCAGTTTCCTTCCCCTTATCTAATTTAGCCCTATAGGCGATTACATCAGTGATGACTTGGATGAGCTCTTCATGTCTGTTGAGGTGGACATTGGTGTAACGAATGAGCCATTTGGAATGTTCTTTGGCTAGAGTCTTGATTGCTTCTATCCAATCTTTCAATTCCTCCATAGCCCTAAAGATGCATCCACTCAATTGTTGGAGTTCTGGCAATGTTGACCACTCCAACTATTGCTTTGCCTTGACTGCTAGTTTGTGATTCCACATGAAGTCCTAAGAGGAGTTTAAAATTTTTTCTTTGTTCCTCTTGCACTTTAACATCTGTTTGTTGTAGTCCGGTCTTGACCTGAATGATCATCTCAATTTTGAACTCTAGACTTTGGATCCATTCGATCAAGGGCTCATCACCCTTTGGTAGGATCTTAGCTTTTAGGGCCTCCTTAGTCTTCATCTTTACTGCCACATGCAACATGACTATGCATTCTTGGCATCTTACTCTTTCTGCAATGAGAGTTTGTAAATTCTTCTCAATGTTACTCTTCTCTATTTCTATCCTTAAAAGAGCGTTCCCTAATTGTTCAATAATTTCCAAACCTTCTAACTCGAGCCTCTCGATCCACCTCTTACCAATCTGCCCATAATATCGATCTTCTTGCAACTTAGCTAGAATGGCTTGGTTCTCAGGAGCACTGGGATCGAAGGAAGTTTGGGTACTGGAAGCACTTGCAATAGGAGTTAGGAGCTGTCTGATGAAATCAGTTAGCTGGGCCACTTCTGCCTTAAGCTGAATTTTGGAAGTCTTGAGATCTTCCAGCTCTTCCTCCATGACTACATTAGTGTTCTTCCACCAGTCCACCTTGGTATCATGTCAAGCCAATCCCATATAAAATGACTGCAACTGAAAGTCAGAAGCCACCAGATCTTTGAGTTTTCCTTCTTTAGTGGGCTTGGCTACTATCATGGTGAAGTGCCCTGTCTCAGGATCACAACCCAGAGTAGACATTGTCTTTACACTCTTCTATTTTCTTGTGGTAGCCTTGGGATGAAAGGCCCGTGATAGAGTTTCTTGGCTGGTAATTGATTCTCCCACTCTCTTCCTTTTGCGCTCTAGAGTGTTTTCTATCCATGACTCTATGCTAGTGACTTTGTTGGAAGAGACCAACTCTTCAATGAACAACTTCCTTACGAGTGGGGGAGTAGTTTTAGGGCAGGAAGAAAATGGATTCACCAAAGTAGGTGAGGAGGAGATTAATTTTACAACTTGAGCAACCTCCTGTTGCTCCCCACCTCTCTTATCCAATTTTGTAGAGGTACTAGCGCTATCCTCTCCAACTTCAACTATAACAGGGGATACCCTCTTTGGATTTTCTTGGGTCAAAGTCCCAGCCAAAGTATCTACAACAATAGCACTAATCAACCGTTCAGACTCTATAGCTTTAGAAAGCTCAGTTGTAGAATTAATTTGGTCTGTCGGGACTGCTTCTTCTATGACTCCGATATCTGGAAGAGGACCCTCTCCATAGGTATTTTCTAAGAGAGAAGCTTTCTTAGGAGGTCCATCGCCTCCTCCTGATGGTTGAATTGATCCTTTTGCAACTGTAGAGATTGTTTCCGATGAAGTGGTTGCGGCACCAGAAGTTGCCTTCGCCGGAGTTTGCTGGGCAGTAGGCTTCCTTTCTGACCTCTTCTTTCAGCCTGCAGTCCACTCAACCCATTGAACAGTTCTTTTGTAAATCCCCCCATCAGAGCCTGCAAGTCACTTATTGCTTGGTCTAGCATAGGCTCTAACCTAATAGGGTGGAATTTATCTTCTCCAAGTATGTGTCATCGTATAGATGATTTCCATCATCATCTAGCCCTTCTACTGCAATGTTAACATTGAACTTTCTGATCTGTTAAATGGTTAACTGGGCATAGAATCTTTCCCTGCTCTCCAAGTCATCTTTGCAATTGGCCCAATAGTCCTCAATATTAGGTACATGGTGAATGGCCTGACTCATCTGTAAGACATCTCTGTCATAATTAACTGGATCATATTGTGGCCTTAAAACATCATATGTTTCTAGAGAGAACTTCTTCAAGAATATTTTAAGAACATTCTTCGCCTCCGACCGAGATGCACAAATATAAGCTCCGATGGTCATTGGGAACTTGTAGCCTTTCTTCTTTGCCTCTGAACAGATCAGGTTCACCTATAGTGCTTGCCTCATTACTTTGATCAGCATGATCATGTCAGTAGGGTATCTGGGCAGCTTCAAAGGAAAGTCATCGAAACCTGCAAGATGAAGATATGAGAAATCTCCGAACTAAATAAAATAGCATCCAAATTGGCTTATAAAAGCCATGGCTTCAAGAGAAAATATCCTTTCTAGACAACCTTGTAGCTCCCTGCACAGTCTCATTATAAAGGCGTTATTAACTATGAGATAATCAGCATAACTATTTTGTAGCTGTAAAAAAGGGAAAAACTCATAGCTTTTTACATCATCTGGGAATTCCTCTAACCTAGGAAGCCCAGGCCAGATTTGAATCATAGATAAAATAACAAGAGGATAGAAGATATGTAGAATTCATTTTGGAGCTTGTCCCTATTGAGGGCATCCGAGAGATTCTCACTCACCATAAGGGCCTAGTCAATGAAATGATGCTGAGAACAGATTATCTGGACCAAGAAGAAATGTTGTTCAACAAAATTAAGAGCTTCGCTCTCACCTCTAATCTTGTGAAGCAATACCAGGATGTCCATGATCTCTAGCTTCAGATTTGTGCCAAATAACATTTTGGGTAACTTTCCCTTGGCACTCTTGGGTTCTTTAAACCATGACTTCATGATCTCTCTCTTCCATACCGGTTTCTTCACTGAATATTCAGAGACCGCCCAACTATAAGTCATCTCAAAGTATTCCGCTTGCTCTAGAATACAAAGGGAATTCTGGACAGACTCTCTATCAATAGAGAGGAGCACCATATTGTCAGGTAGAAGAATTTGCTTGGTGTCTAGGTTGTATTGGGCTATACATTCCCAGACCAATTCAGGAGCTTGAACGGCTACAAGAAAACTGGTGGCTTCAACTAACCCGCTTTACTTAAGCTTCTCTGTGATAGGGTGCATCTGGTCCACTCTCAATCTATTCTAGAAGTTCTGCATGTCTAAGAACTTCAGTGAGGTATCTGATATTTTGTGCCACTCAGAGATAATGTCGTTCATTCCGTCGAATCCCACAAATCTAGAAGCCATGTGAGTATGATTCAAACTAGAGATTTGAATTTCTCTTTCGGATATAGAGATAATGAGAAACTAGTCTTAGCTACTTCAAATTCAAACAATTTTGTGAACAATGGTGGTTCCAGTTCAAAATCTCCAACTGATTTTATACTTTTGAATCCTTACCGTTTAACGGCTGACTTCCCACGCCACACAAATGAAAAGACCCCTACATTAATGAACAAGTCCGTTACAAAGTAAAATGACCTTATTTGAATTAATTACTTTTCTTTACATGTCGTTAGAAAACATTTTTTACTTTAGTAACCGTAATAGTAACTATCTTGAAGCGGCAAAAAATTACTTTTCCGCTTCTCCTTTGGGCGGAAAAATGCTATTGGAGTGCTCTCTGTCTGAAAATCTGCCAAAGGAGAATTCTAGCCTATAGGGGTGCCAAAATGATATATATTGATTCCATTGGCCTTTTTATATGCCGGATCTCTTATGGGATGGATTATATTTCAAAACTTCTTCACCTTGATAGTTTGGCAGAAAATGCATCTCGTGAGTCGAAACCCGCCTATAGGAGCAGAGGAGAAGCCATTTTCTGCTTTTCCACCTATGGCGAACTCCATGAAATTTTCTTTGCTTGATCATTTCTTTTGTTTCCCATAGGTTCAATATGAGTACTCAAAGATTTCATATTCCTAACTTCCTCATTTTCCATCTTTATTTACCTCTGATATTCTTAAATCTGTCAATTACAGAAAGCGTACTCCATATGTGATTTTCTGCCATGGAGAAGCCAAAACTTGATTTCCCACCAATGCTGCAACTTGAAGATATGAGACAAAGTATTTCATCTATATGTGATTTTGAGGTTAGAATCTTTTAAGACACGATCTTTACCAGATTGGGGACTTAACCTACTCGATAAAAACATGATTTCAGACCCAGAATTCACCTGGCTTAGGAAGGAGAAGTCAAGTTAGGGAAATCTGATAAAGGCCTTCTATCCTAAGGGGATTTCTAGACTTAGACTCCAGACTCGCATGAAACTTCCATGACTACTACTACACATAAAACATCCATTTTTGTCTTGAGGTATAAAGACCAAAAGTGGGGCAACAAAACCCTAGGTAGAAAACTAAAACATTAACGGGTAAAAGTACATACCTGTGTCACACTTTTACAAAGGAAGAGGACCACGACATGCAAAGTAGTTAAACTTTAATGACATAAAAGTGGTATTTGTGTTTAGAATTTGAAAATGATGTAAACTAATGAAATGTGTAAAATTGGATGTAGTTTATGCCTATGATTTTTATAAAAAAATTTGAATAAGAATTGACACATTTTTTAATTTTTGAATTCCATTTTTTAATTGTTGAAAAATGCTAAAAATCAAGGGTCTAATTCCCACCAACAAAATATATGTAAATAGTCTTTTTTTCCTATGATTTCAGAATATGTTTTAGATGACATGTATAGCTAGTACATAAAAAAAGAAAGATTGGTTTTCAGTATATATTTTGTTTGTTATAACTATTCAAAGTTGGACTTACCCAAAATTAATAGTTTTTGTCTCCCGCCTAATTTGCCCTAGCAAATCTACACCAAATACAAAAAAAAATTATATATTCTTGAAGAGGACTCTCTCCTCTAGTGTTAAATATAAGTTTTAAAATTCTTCGACATGATTTTCTATTTTTCTAATTTTTTTTCTTATTTGGCTGCCACATGGGATGCCACATAAGTAGTTTTGGCCGAAATCAGTTCAGTCAGAACTATTTCGGCCGAAGCTAAGGCTGACCAAACATGGTCACGTGGATGACCACGACCCTCAAAGTCGATGTATATAAAAAATTTTTTAAAAAAATTAAAAATCAATTATCAATTATTCTGACTTAAAAAATATTTTTTTAATAAAATCATTTTTTTAATTGTTTTAAAGGCGTATTTTTGGGTGTTAAAGGGCAGCTAAGAATTAAGATTATCAAGAAGGTTTGTATTATTTGCAAGTTTATTTTTTTTATAGTTTTTTTGAGATTTTTTTGTGTTTTTAATTAAAGAATTGTTCAATATTAAATTATGAACTTATCAATATTATTTTTGATTTTTTATCAATTGTATATGGTTTTGTGTATGCAGGTGAATCAAAGCTCTCAATTTGAACAAATTGTACAATAAGGAATAAAACAAGAAAATATGATCGAATAAGGAATGACAAAATGAAAGGTCATACAAAACGTAATGAAGATGAAACCGTTGAAGTCCAAGAAGATCCAATTCAAGTAGGGGAACAAATTGATGGAAATATATCTTTTGACATGGGCAATTTGATGGAGATCGATGACGATTCATTTTTCAGTCAATTTTCATCTGATGAATAAGTACCTAAAAGCATAGTAAAAAAAACATTGCAAAAAGAATTGGGATGAATATTTTCAAAATAAAAGTCTGATTGAAAAAGCACAATTATTTGCTAGGTTATTCAGGAAAAAAGAAATGACTCCTATTTTTGGAGTTGTTAGGTGTTGATAACAAGAAAAACTCAGGAGACAATGTAAGTCAAAAAATAGTTGAAAATTTGCAAGATTCATTGAATGACATTAACATCTCAAGTCGAGGAGCCGATTTAAGTGCTGCACATAGAGCATTGATGACTACTTTATCTAGTAGGAAGTTGACACAGAGAAAACAAGTACATGCAATTTCTGATTTACTAAATGTATCTAGAAGAACTATTCAAAGATATATCAGGAAGAGAAATATGTTAGATGAAAATATTCAAAACAATTGGGTTAATATTTGTAGACTTCCTCAAAAAGACAAAATTTTTGAAGATGTAAAAAGACAGGTCATTGAATATTGGACCGCTCACTCCCATATTTCTTCTAATAGAAGGGATACTATAAAGATGAAATATGAAGAGATCGGTATGAAAACTGCACATCCAAAATATTTTATAGATACAACACAAAGAGAATTGTTTAAAGCATTCAAACAAGAATTCTCAGATGTGAAAATATGTCAAAGAATGTTTGAGAGGTTGCACCCTTTCTTTGTACACATAAATAAGGTACACGAAGCTTGTTGTTGCCGAAATCATGTTGAGTTTCACCTATATTTGCAATCATATAAAAAGGTTATGGCATTACTTAATTCAGATATAGTGATATCTGGAAGTACAACACAGTTTGTGAAGTCTATTTTATGTGAGAAATTAGAAGATTCATATGAGTTCAAATTATAATGTATAAAGAGTGCATGCAGTGATTGTGGATATTTACATAAATTTTTATTGCAAATTAAGAATATTAATGTTGCAACGCTATTTTTGTGGAAGAGATTTGAATATGAGACATACTGAACTAAGACCGGAGATGAATTCAAAAAAAATGTATTGAAGGAGAGTGAATTGCCCTACCTTGAGTTTATGACCAGGTTTTGTACTATCATTTATCCACATCTCTAGCATTGTCATCGTGCAAGATGACAAGCTAAAAATTTTCATGATTCCAAAAATTGTTTTCCACCTGGTTGTATTCTTTCATTTGTAGATTTCTTTGAGAATTATACATTCTCCCCTCAATCAGATCTTCAAGCTCAATATTATCATTCTGACCAAGTTGCAATATTTGTGCAAGTGACCTATAGACACGCACAATTTGATTTGAATGAGGTAGAAAGTACCAATCCAAATGAATGCATTATCATCAAGATGTTCATTTCTATATCAGCGATGATAAGGTTCATGATAGGGGCTATGTGGCTCATTGTTTTGCAATGTATTTTGAATATATTGCGAATCGCGGGATAAAAGCTTCACAATACTGGATTTTGTCTGATTTTTGTGCAGGTAAGTGTATGCACTTTATTTCATTTTCAAATTATCATTGATTATTTGTTAAATTATTATGTGATCATAACCTTGCATATGTAACAACTTAATCTTGAAGGATAATTTAAATCTGCAAAAGCCTTTAATTGGCTAGCTATGCAACATGCTAGATGCAATGTTAATTTAATGTGGAACTTCTTTGAAAGTGGACATGGAAAAGGGGAGCACAATGGAGCTTGAGCATGTGTGAAGCGTGCACTTCACCAACATAAAATTGTAGGTACAAATGGTGAGAGCGGTAGTTAAATATATATATCTAGATATTTCAAATAGTATAATTTAAACTTAGATGTATTTGAACCTTAAACTGATAGTTCAAAAATTTACAGGTAACATGATAGATAATTCAAAGATAAGTGTTGAATGGTGTAAAATATTTTTTCTATTCGGGACACCAAATACAAAAAATGTTATTTTTGGGAAGTGAAAGGTAATTTGTAGTTTGTAGGAAAAATCTAAATTAAAATTTAATTTTGTTTTCATCTATGTTATCATAATTGTTGATTTAAATATGTACAACTATCATTTCATATTTGTAACAGATATAGACCGATCTAATCCTTACAATTGTCAAAGCATTGTTGGTATTAGAAGTTTACATCAATTGATGAGTACTGGACAACACAAGCCTCTAATGATTCAAGTAAGAGAAAAATCATGTTTATGTGTTTACTACGTTGAGGATAATCCAATGAGTCAATGTGAGAATATTACAAATGGATATGTTTCACAATGGGATATGAAGGAGTTAATCAGAATGCCTCCTTATGAAGATGATGACATTGACATAAACATTCATGATCCTATATATTCAGCTGATTATGAGCGTGTTTTTGATTTGGTTGTTACAAGTGCATACACATGTACATGATCTTTTATTTAAATTTAATTTATTATAATTTTTATTTGAATTTAATATCTAATCTGCATTTGTATCCAGGTGATATTTTGTTGTGATTGTGGATCTTGACAATGCTGAAAGTGTAGATTATTATCTACTAAGATGCACGAAAGTAAAATACAAATTGCTAGAAGAAATTATAGATGGTGATGGACAGTCATATCCTACTGGTTCAGTTGTTATTGAAGGAACATATTATCAGCAAGTAAAGATAGACAGAAATGGTGTTCAATTTATTGAATATATGTCTGGTAAAAAAAGTTCTACATTACAGTCATTTGGTTATAGCAACAAAGTTGCAATTTGAGACATTGCAAAAAAGATGACGTGACAATCAAAAGTGGAGGTTGCCTATTGAAGAACATGAAATTTTTTTGGAGATAATAAAAGACAGAGAGGATCCATACTATATGTATCAAGAGCTTTAGGATAAAATTCTTTTTGTAGCTCTCGTACTTTCATATTTGAACTCTATAGTTTGAACTCTTACTTAATGTATTGGATATTGGATATATGTTATTGACCTCTACAATTTGAACTCTATAGTTATGAATGCTTGGAATATTATGTATTCTTTTATAATGTGTATTTTGATGGTTCAATGGATTTAATATATAGCTTTAATCTATGTTGTTATAGATTTATGTGTTAATGTGTATGCTTTGATACCTCCCCTTAAGACACCCCCTTTTAAATTATTTTAAATTACTTACATGACAAATTGAATAGATTAGTTAATTGTATTTTAATGGTTCAATGAGTTTATTATATTGCTTTTATGTATGTTGTTATAGATTTATGTGTTACTGTGTATGTTTTATACCTCCCCTTAAGAAATCCCTTTTAAATTATTTTAAATTACTTACATGAAAAATTGAATAGATTAGTTAATTTTATTTTAATGGTTCAATGAGCTTATTATATTGCTTTTATGTATGTTGTTATAGATTTATGTGTTAATGTGTATGTTTTTATACCTCCGCTTAAGACATCCCCTTTTAAATTATTTTAAATTACTTACATGACAAATTGAATAGATTAGTTAATTGTGTTTTAATGGCTCACTGAGTTTATTATATTGCTTTTATGTATGTTGTTATAGATTTATGTGTTAATGTGTGTGTTTTTATATCTCCTCTTAAGACATCCCCTTTTAAATTATTTTAAATTACTTACATGACAAATTGAATAGATTAGTTAATTGTATTTTAATAGTTCAATAAATTTATTATATAGCTTTTATGTATGTTGTTATAGATTTATGTGTTAATGTGTAAGTTTTTATACCTCCCCTTAAGACATCCCTTTTAAATTACTTACATGACAAATTGAATAGATTAGTTAATTGAATAGCTTAGTTACTTACATAAAAATAACTCTAAAATATGAAATAACTCATTCATATATGAAATGTTTAAAAGTAACATGT
>MU227220.1:616977-633018 GCA_018584345.1 Thuja plicata
TCACATGTATTTAACATACATACTTATATGAAATGACTAAAATGAACATGTATATATGTAATGCCTAAAATATGAAATAATTCATTCACATGTATTTAACATACATACATATATGAAATGACGAAAAATGAACATGTATATATGTAATGTCTAAAATATGAAATAAATCATTCACATGTATAACATACATACATATATGAAATGATGAAAATGAACATGTGTATATGTAATGTCTAAAATAACATACCAACACATAAAATGGAAATGTATAGGTCTGAAATAATACATAGATGAAATGTATAGAATATAGATGTGTCTAAAATAACATGTATGTATATGAAATGCCTACAATATATCTGTGAGCTATGAAATATGTAAAGTAGCATATGTGCTCAAATAGGACCATGTCCTGATCTATGCCCTGATGATGGTCCACCTCCTCCTAATCTCTGTGTGCAATAAAATAAATATACATGTCATGCATATACACATGTATAATAAACTAAATACTTATGATCATAGAAAAATTAAGTTTGAAAAAATATGTAAATTTACCTGTCTGTCATGATGCACAAGATCGCCAGGAGTCTGTAAATCTCCATATCCATGCTATACACTGTCCAGAATACTTTGGAGAACATGTGTGTGTGTGTGTGTGTGTGTGTCTATATCAAATTTTTAATTCAAATTATTTATGTCATTTATATGTTTAAGTTTTATAAATACATCAAAATTTAAATAAATATATACTGTAGTAGCATGTAATGCTCTCCCGATATCGTTCAACTCTTAATCATGTAAGTCTGAATCATGTAAGGACACTTGTGAGGGATCAATCTGGTCATCTGTAAGCAAGCTGGTAAAAAATTGATGAATTGGATGTGACGAAGTGGCCTGGGTAGACTGGTGAGGTGCATCCTCCTCAACAGCAGTCTGCTGAGGAGCTGTAGGTGGTGCAAGAATATCCTCCTGTCTCTATGCACCCTGAGAACCTGATCTAGTAGATCTTCTAAGAATGGTCGGGATAAATGTTGGGACATCCTTGAGAGGAACCCCGCCAACAATCTGTATAGCCTGATATGCACAAAGTAGATCACTGGCTAAATATGCGCTTATAAAATGCAACTAGTCCAAATCTGGTATAGTTGCAACCTCAAAGGGAGATGATATATCTACTATATGGCATGGATCATCACTAAAGGATGCATCCTTTGTAGGTGGAGGAATTCCAAAATGGGAATGCAACATGTATCTCCCTAAATGATTAGATGACATATCATGAACCTGTGTCGCAATACTCGCGATACTAGAAAATACATCTATACTGATACTATCATCAGGTACAGTCTCTCCTGCAGCTACCATTTCTAAACCTTTTGGTACAACCAAAAGGTTTGGACACACCTTTTCCCTCTTATTAGCGGGAACTAGGGAATTAGGCCCTCTGAATCTATCTGATAATCTCCCCATCCCCTGCCCAGCATGACCGAGAAAATCTATGTAATCAACATCATGATGCAAATGAAATTCTACAAATAATTGTTTGCAGAAATATAGTGGAAGCTCATCCTTTTGGGGCTACCTACGATGAGCAGCCAACCATCAAGGATATACAAATGGTGTAACAAGTTTATCCTCACATCGAGTATTCATATAACCTCTAACCTGCACTCTATCTAGGTAATGAGGAAACATGGTCTTCACCATAGCGGTGGAGACCTCTGAATCAACCTATCTATACTTCACAGCGTCAGTAACATTGCGCAAGAGAGAAGCATAAAATGTATTAATAGATATACTATCATAAGGGTTGTATGATTGAACTGTTCCAATCATACAAACCATATCCTCTCTAATGACCTTCACCCTATCCCTATTAGGGAGGGTGGTGGATGACTGGATACCTTGATCAAGAACCTCAATAGCTCATGTCAATCGAGCTATGGTACTGGCAAATAAATCCTCCTCGCCCTCTCTAGAATCAGTCAATCTATGAGAAGAGTGGTCACTACGACCCCCTATACATTGGCACCTCTAGAATCTATAGGTGATGTCCCTCTACCTGATGCCATGTGATAGAAAAAATAGATGTATGTGCTCGAAAGTATAAAGAAGAATATATGTCTAGATCAAGCTGCACATGTACATGGTCCAATTCTAATTTAATTATATATTTTTAAACACGTGTTACAAATAAATAAACTAGAAAACACTTGAATGCATATAAATTTGAAAGGAAAATGATTTAAATTCATATATACATACATGTGTACATATTTTCTAACAAAAAGAGGTTTTGAGTTATGGATCAATTTTGTCTCTAGGTTTACAACTAGCCTAGTTGAATGTAAAATAATGTTTCATGTTTAGGTTTAGGGATAAACTTGGTTTATTTATCAATTAGGTTTAGGGTTAATTTGTTTGTGGTTAGCCCGTTCATGTTGGTTTCTAGTGTTCTAGTTGAAGGTCAGGTTTCATGTGTTGGTTGAACATGTTAGGGTTTATGTTGGCTCCTAGTATGTGCTCTAGTTGAAGGTTATGGTTCATGTTGGTTGAACATGTTATGATTAATTTATCAATTGGGTTTAAGGATCTACTTTTAAATTAGGTTTATATGGTTAGGGTTCATATATGTTTTTTTAGTGTTAGGGTTTATGTTGGTTAACATTTTCTAGTTTCATGTTAGTTTCTAGCTAATGCCATGTCATGTGATAGATAGAATAGATTAAAAAACACTTGAATACATGTATGTTCGAAAGAAAAATTCAATTTAGCATGTTAAGGTTTATGTTGATTTATGTTTTAGTTTTATGTGTTGGTTTCATGTTAGGTTTCTGTTAGGGATCAATATGGTTAGGGTTTCATTTTAGGGTTCATGTTAAGGTTTATGTTAAAATTCATGTTTCAATTTCATGTTAGGGTTCAAGATGTTGGTTTCATATCTGGGTTTCACATGTTAGGGTACAATGTTATGTTTAATACATGAACATTACATAATACTAATGTCTTGTAGTTCATTTTCCTTATTTTTTGTAACATTTTCTTAAGGTTTTCTTAGGATTCATGTTAGGGTTTAATATGGTTAAGTTTCATGTTAGGGTTCAATATGGTTAATGTTTCATGTTAGGTTAATGTTAGAGTTTTTAAGTTGATTTATGTTTTAGTTTTATGTTAGGGTTAATTTGTTAGAGTTTATGTTGATTTATGTTTCATTTTCATGTTAAGGTTAATTTGTTAGAGTTTATGTTGATTTATGTTTTAGTTTCATGTTGGTTTTATGTATTGTAATATTTTTCTAATATTTTGAAATATATGTAATAAAACTAAATTAATTAACTAAATAACATTTTCCTAATGTTTTGTAGCATTTTCCTAATTTAAAATTCTCCTAATGTTTTGTAACACATTCCTACTGCTTTGTAACATTTTTCTACTATTTTCTAATATTTTCCTACTGTTTTGAAATATTTGTAATAAAACTAAATTAATTAACTAAGTAACTAACATATAATCTTAATTGAAAAAAACATTAAATCTACAAAAAAAAAAAAATTTATATTTTCTAAAATTAAAAATAACAAAACTAAAACTAAAAACATCAAATAATAGTGCAACTACATTAATTTAACTAAAGAAAACTTAAAAACATGTAAAAAACATTAAACAAAAAACAAAAAAAAACCAACCTATTTTCGGCCGAAGTACCCCTATTCCGCTTTGCAATTCTCAGAAGGCACACAGTGCAAATGAGTCGCTCAAACCAAATTTTGGCCTATATATAATTTTTATGGGTTTCGGCCAAAACTGTTTCGGCCGGACCTGTTTCGACAGGACCGATTTCGGCCAAAACTGATCTACCACATCGACGTCACATGGCGCCGTGTGTGCACCATGTATGTACGGCCGAACATGTTCCAGCCAAAACTAGTATGGCCGAAACCATCCAAATGGTCCTCAAGTGTGACACAACTCTGTACTTTTATCCAAACCTAAACATAATTGAAACAAGAAACCCTAGGTAGAAAACTAAAATGTAAACCTAAATACAACTGAAACAAGAAACCCTAGGTAGAAAACTAAAATGTAAACCAAAATGTGCAACTAAAACAAGAATCCCTAGGTAGAAAACTAAAACGTAAACCAATTTACACAACTGAAACAAGAAACCCTCTCTTTGTCTCTATAGTGTTTTTAAATTTATTTCTTCTAAATTAAATGTTGCATTTTTAATTATAAGTCTAAATTAGATTTTTGTAAGTTAAAATGTAAATTATATATTAATTTTAAATTTTCATGTTTGTATACATACATGTAGATTTTTTAAATTTTCATTTTCATGTACTCTCTCTCTCTCTCTCTCTCTAGTGTTTTTAATTTATTGTTTTTAAATTAAATGTTGCATTTTTAATTATAAGTCTAAATTAGATTTTTGTACGGTAAAATGTAAATTATATATTAATTTTAAATTTTCATGTTTGTATACATACATGTAGAGTAAGACCAATTAGTCCACCAATATGACCTATTAAGACCTAATTTAGGAACAATAAGACATAATAAGACCTAATACTCTCTCTCTCTCTAGTGTTTTTAATTTATTTTTTCTAAATTAAATGTTTCATTTTTAATTATAAGTCTAAATTAGATTTTTGTAAGGTAAAATAAAAATTATATATTAATTTTAAATTTTCATGTTTGTATACGTACATGTAGATTAAGACCAATTAGTCCACCAATAGGACCTATTAAGACCTAATTTAGGAACAATAAGACATAATAAGACCTCTCTCTCTCTCTCTCATAAGACCTAATAAGACATAATACATACTAATAAGACCTAATAGGACCCTTCAGACTTAATATGACCTATTAAGACCAATTAGGATCAATACTTGATCTATTAAGACCTAATTTAGGAACAATAAGACATAATATGACCTATTAAGACCAACTAGGACCAATAGGACCTAATAAGATGTAATATGACCCTTAGGACCTATTACCTGACCTAACATTATTAATAAGACATAAAAAATAGCTAATACCTACTAATAAGACATAATAAGACCTAATAGTCTCTCTCTCTCTCTCTCTATTATACTTTTTAATTTATATTTCTAAATTAAATGTTGCATTTAATTATAAGTCTAAATTATATCTTTGTAAGGTAAAATGTAAATTATATAGTAATTGTCAATTTTCATGTTTGTATACATTTGCAGATTATATACCCATGGATCATTTTGATATTGAGGAGCTTTTAGCTCAGCAGACACCTCCACCTCCACCCCCTCCACCACCCCCTCCACCTCCACCTCCACCTTCACCTCCACCCACTCCTGCAGATTTGAGGAAGAATATTAGGAGAAATCTAGATGCCATCACAAGTGACATTAATACCATTGGACATGAGCCTCATCAACCTCCGCAACTACTACGCCTTGCAGACAACATGCAAGGCATTTTAGATTTAGTGCAATCATTAGACTTAGAGATGGATAGTTATCAGTCATGGAGGGACTCCATGTGTGCCTTTTATTCTAACAACCTCTCTTATAAAGAGGTCAATGATTTAAAAATTACCAAAAATGATTTGAAACCTTATGTTGTGAACCTTAAAATGGGTGAGGAGATAGTTGGAAAGAATCCATGCATTTCTATTAGATGGTGTCAGCACCCACATATAGATGCACATTTTTGGGAGCAGTAATGGATGGTATTTGACCATCCACCACACGCTAATCATGAGGTCCCCTTATATTTTTTGAAAAACTTATAGGATGAATTTGAATTGGGTAGGAAACTAAATTACTTTGATATGAGAGATTTCTAGGGGTCGGTTGGGGTATGCGAGAGAGCAGGCTAGGGGCCAAATGGAGTGATAGAACTATAAATTATGTGCTTAATGAGCCCCTTGTTCCTCTTCCTACTTCAGTAGTGCCTGCACCTATCCACCATCGAGTAGTGCACTCAGCTCTTGGTTCATTGAGTGCCCTTTCGAGGAGTTTGTTAGAGCAGATGACCCAGGTGAGGGTTGCCCCTAGCATAGCACACAATTGCACGAGTTGTGGGGACATATGTAGGGGTCACCAGAGTGAGCATGACAGTGATGGTGATGCACAAGGTGGATATTATGGTGTTAATAATGGAGCACATGGTGATGTTGACGTCGGCGCATAGGGTGATGTTGGAGATGACATCACATCATATATTGATTTTCTACATGCAAAAAACTATCATCCTACAGAGGTAAGTTTAATTATTTAATTTATGCTACAATATTAAATTACATATTTATACACATATCAACCATAACATTTGGTTTTTTGGTGAAAAAAGGAGGGTTGACATGGGGTCATTCAGTGACCATCATCATATCACCTTCACACCTTGAGATCTCGGCCACCCATTCACAGTATGTACTTAGATCTAGATACATAGATGAGTACATTTAATGTTTAGACAATTAAAACTTGAATTGATGATGTGTTTGATATATTTTTTTCAATTTTTTAGGGTGCTTCATGTACTACTGAGGTCAACAATTCTTCATGCTCCGCCCCACCGGTCACTGAGACTCAACCTCATATACCTGTAGTATGTTTTACATTCATTAATTTAACGTGTCTATATGCTTACTAATTTATGTACAACTTTTTTTACTAATTTATGTATAATTTTTTACAATTGTAGGATTTTGGATTGTCTCATGTCGCATCACATTTATGTCCTGACTCATCAGTGACACTGGCTATGCGTTAGACATCTAGTGTAAATGATTATGTTAGATAAATTTATAGCCAAGTTAAATATATATCATAATAATTTATGTATATACAAGTTTTCAATTCATGGTTTAAATATGTTGTTTAGGTGGACACCACCATGAATCTTGGCATGGCTACAGGATTGAGCCAAATGCAGCCATCGACATTGTCCTTTGAGGTCATGATTAAAATTAATTTTTCATTTTCTATTATGTACCTATCTTTTATAGGTCTCGGTTATCAAAATTTTTTAATGTTTGTTTTTACAGGACTTGACTACATCAACTTTTGATGTTGCTGATGTTGCTAAGAGAGGACCTCCTTGTCCCACTGAGGGCATTACACCACATGGACACAGGGTAAAATTTGAAATTTTCATTAATATTATTTTTACTTATTAAACACACATGGTCTTCTGATGCGATCTTTTAAAAATGTACAGGAGGACGAGGTGCATCATGATGGTGCATCCTAGTCACCTTCACATGGAGTGAAGAGGACTGCAGATCAGCTAGATGAGCAGAGTTAGACCTTGTTATTATATGATGGACATTTTATGCTCTTTTTCACATGTTAGACCTTTTTATATACATGTTATTGGGACTTTTTATCATGTTATTTGGACTTGTGTTATCAGGACTTGTTATCGTATTATTTATATCATGTTATTTGGTCTTGTGTTATCAGTACTTTTTATCATGTTATTTGGACTTGTGTTATATTTGGACTTGTGTTATATCAGGACTTGTTATCAAATTATTTGTACTTGTGGTTTGAATCTAGATATATATGAGTTTTTCTAAATATCAATTACAATTAAATATCAATTGTAGTTAAATATCAATTTTAATTTTATCATTAATAGTATTCAATTGTAAAATTATTTAATTAAATATCACAATTGAAAAGAGAAATTGATTTCAAAAATATCTTTAATCATCAAATAACTTATTAAATATAATTGGCATACAACAATGTATATAGATGTAACTAGTATTGACGATTAAATATGGATGTACAAATAAATATATATCATTATCCATTAGTGAATGTATATGACAATATAAAAATATGCATTATGTTATGCCCTGCATACTCATCCCTACATTTTGTAGGCAAAATGTTGGGTCCCCCTTTTCTCTTTTTCTCTTCCCCTCATTTTCTTTTTTTTTTCCTTGTTTCCCCTCCGAGCTTTGCCTCCGCGAGGGTTGTCTTTTATTTCCTTTGTCTTCTTGTTTCTTTGGGACCCAATCCCAGAGTTTGTTTGTTCCTTCCAGAGCCAGATTCTGGACTCTTGAATTCTCTATCCTTATGTCTTCTCTTGCGAGAAGGTATGGTTGCATGGAATCCCTGGGCCCGGAGTCTGAAAGTTTGTTTGATCCAGAGTTTGCGGAAAGAATGCAACCTATTTTTACCCTAAGGGTATAAATACAAGTTACCTATCATTTTCACATTTACCGCAATTAAAAAACTTAAACCATTCAAAGTTATTTTAAGGTGATTAAGGCGATTAAACAAGCGAATTGCTCCTTATGCTTAGTGGCTAATTAAGCATTGATTTGCGGTGACTTTCTCATGATTGTTCAAAGAAGAACTTGTTGTAGAGTGCTTCCCATGCTTGCCTTCCCTACATTCTTTGTGTTCCAGGTTGGCTTTCAGATTTTCCTTCTCTAGTTTTCTATTCCTCTGGTTTCCTGGTTTTCGTTTGTTTGTGTTGTTTTGTTTCCATTTTTTCTCTCATTTCTATCTTTGGTTCTATTTCATCACCTCTCGTTGGTGGGTTGGCTCTTCCAGAGGGTTTTCCACCCTTTGTGCAGTTCTAATGTAATGTATATTCTTTACATTATGGTAGAATAGTTTTTGGGTGTCTGTAAATTCTGTACATTGTGTAAATACTCTGTAAACATTGTATATATATATCATTATTGTTCTATGAGTTGCAATTTGGCCCTCACAATGCCTTGACCCTCTATAATTTAGTGTGTATATCTCATGTATATCCTTCCATCTCAATGAGATTTTCATGCTCTATCATGTTTTGAACCACCTTATCAAGCTCGTCGAGAGGTAGTCACCACGATTCAAACTTGGCACCTCGCTAGTTCGAGCCATGGCAACTTTCTCTCACTTCTGTCATGTCATCTTAATGGTAGGATTAATTTCCCATGAGCGAGCATTCAAACCCCATCCAATTTGGCATTCAATTTACCTTGTGTCACCTCACTTGTCACTATTAATGCCCTTTACACCGCCTATCGCATGGCCATGTGACAACCCATGTCAGCCAAGTATGACTCCCTACTGGTCACGTTGATAATGGCTAACTCTTTCAGACTCTGGGTGCTGAGAAGCCCCTGGGTTTTCATTCCATCTTTGTCACTTAGTCCAATACCTCGGAGCCCCTGGGTGTTTATCAGAATCCAACCCATGTATGTCTTAATGCTCGAGGATTTTTGATATGTGCTAACATTTTTGGACAGGTGGGAACTGGTGATAATTTCCCTAGAATCTGTAAGGTTATTATTATTGTATCATATATTGATGGTTCTCTGGTCTTGCAGGTAGTAGATAGTTGGTCAAGATGTCTGAAGTGATCACTCTGATAGCCCAGAGCTACCTACTACCTCCACTCAGGCGACCACAAAGACCAAGGCTAAAAAGATGTTGGATAAGCTACCACTGACCTCCAAATACCTGAAGGAGGGCATTCTCATGGGGTCCAAAGTGGACTCCAAAGTGCAGGAAATAACAGACATAGAGCCCAGACTTTGGGCTGAGATGCAGGACTTAATTCAAGCCATATACAAACTAAAAGCTGGCGGAGATAGTATGGCCACTCACTTGGCCACCTCCGGCATCATTAAGGCTGCAAACTTTCCCTTCTCAGTGCAATCAGTGGAATTAATACTTCAACTAGAAACACTATAAAATGCACCTACCTAGATGATTCTTCTCACCAATCCTTGGCTGTTAAAATATCCAGTGACAATTGTCAACCTGGATGCAATAAATTTTTCCTCAGGGCTGGAGATTCCACAATTCAAGGGATCCATCATCATCAATTAGGCCAAGTCATTACAAGAATTTGAGGAGGTTGTTCTCATCTCCCGACAATACCTCAACACTTAGTGGCTGAAGTCCCGAAAGAGGGACAATAAAAAGATGAAGTTGGAAATTCCCTACGAGGATTTCAAAGAGCCCATTTAGGCGGGCCTTATTTTTCTATGTAGGATCTTTGGACAGCCCCATGCCTGGGATTTCTCAGCATGAATGTATTACTTTCTTTACTACATCACCACCTGCAACCAAACTTTAAATTGGGCGGCTATTATAGCCAATCACGTGGACATGTAGCTGAAGGGCATCATCCAGAGTTCTAAGTTCTACCTGACATCACATGTGTTTTGGGCACTGTCCCAACAAAGACTGGCTTTTCTAGGTTTGCAAAAAATGGGCATTCTCCAGAATGGGAGAAGCTAGCTAACACCATGGGATCATTATCCCTAGGTCCAGTGGGAACTAAGTTTCCCAAATTTTTGCAGGGTAAATGATGCCTTCATTTACCAAAACATTTTGACACTTACTCGAGATTCTGGATAGCATTTATCACAAGAGGCAATGAACTTGGTGAGAACCTATGGAAATTATTTTATTCAATTCCAGCAACACACATATATTCGAGTGACTAGATCTCTGAGAAACCCTATCTTCTTCCCCAACATTGCAGAAATAAAATAATTCTTCTAGAGTTTTGCCAGTAGATTTTGGAGCTGCACGGCTTCTTCACGGTGAAGGTCACCTATGTGCCATTTCCAGTCTCTTGTGGGAATTATAATTGTAGTCTGGCCATAGAAAAGAGGCAGATAGCGAGTTAAGGAGTCTGGGGTTGGTCGAATTCGACCACACCAAATTTTTTTTTGATCCACTCAGAAAGATAGCTTTGGTGCTTCCCTGGGCATCCCTACCACACATAGCAGATATTGAAGATTTTTGGGAAGATTACCAAGATAGTTCTGACCTCTAGGCCTGCCAACATTCATGGATGTCCAAAGGACTTATGAAGGTACTTGACCTTCAAAATTTTCTGAAGGGTTTTTCAGATGACGGGCCGATAGAAGACCCAACATATAAAGGGAAGGGATTGGATAAATTGGACCTCCCTCTGGTGGATTGGGCTACCCTAGAGGATTTGACAATAGAGGGAGTATGCCACCCCATTTTGGAGGCCATTCACAATTATTTTTCCTGGGTGTGTCCCAGGAGCACCCAAAGGGGCCAATTGATCGAAGGCCCGCTACTGCCGTCAGACCTAGCACAAGAAAGGGGAAGGAGAAAGAAGATACCCCAACCAAGGTACCTCCTCCAGGTCTGGCCCACATAATGGTATAGCTACAAAAACAAATGGAGTTGGAAAGGATGGCTAGCTAGAAGATAAGTACACAAATGTCCTCTGGCCTCCTCATAACTCCAGTAGCATCTTCTCACCCGGCGGGATCCCTATCATTGGCCATAATGATGAGTAGGTAGACTCTCACTGAGGTGGGGTCTACAAGTTTTTTAGATATCGGGGCCCCATTACTGAGGAAAAGAAGAAAAAGGTGACCCCCACTCCAAGCGTAGCCACTAGCCTCGGTATTCCTGACCTACCTCTGGTCGATGTCAGTTTGGATTCTTCTGAACTCAAGAATATTTCTGATCCCTCTCCCCCACATGACATGTTCAATAATATCTTCGAGTCAGATGAGCTCATGAACCTTCGTGAGGATGTAGATCACGCAACGGAGGAGATTTCCACCCAAGAGAAAGAAAATATCCTCGTCAAAAAAGAGGTCGTGGAACAAGAAGTTGTAGCAGAGCAGGAAGCCTGGGAAGAAATACAAAGGGAGCCCAAGCAAGAGAAAATGTTAGTCCAAGAGACCGAGGATGAACCAAGGAAAAGAATAGATGAGAAATTGATGGTTGGGGAAACTGGACCCTCGGGATCAACTGTACCCCCAATCATCATGCTCCAAATGCCTTTGGTTACTCTGGAGGACCAATTGCCCCGGAGTATGTTTGGGGAGGTAGTAAAGGTGGCTACATTGTTAAACTTTGGCTAGAGACCTCACCCAGCTCCACAAGATGTCCCACTGGAGGAAGATTTTCCAGCTGAAGAAACTGATGAGGCCGAAGAACAATAGCAACAGAAAGACGGGGAAATCCCCAAAGATATAAACATTGAATCAATTGATACTAAGAAGAATGGGGAAATCCCCAAAAATATAGGTGATGTTGATACTAGAGGAGAAGAGGCTCTAGACATCACAAAAGAGGATGCCAACCTAGTGGAAAATATTGAGGCCTCCGTAAAGCAAGAGAAAGAACAGGAACAGGAAAGAGAGAAAGAGCCCGCCAACAATGTTACACCACCAGATTCTGAAAGGGATCCAAATACCTAGGTCTTAACAAAGAAGCCACTCCAATTGCCCCAATGGCTGGTAGAATCAAGAAAGAGGAAAGCCCTGACAGTAATAATAGGCATTCCACTCTCCCTGGCTAAGATGATGGCCCGAAATGTAGAGGCCCAGAAGCCCAAGAAGGAACAGACAGTCCATACCCTCCAAACTAGTCCAATGGGAAGTATAATTGTGACAATCACAACACCTCCTCTAGATGAAGATGCAGTGGTTGTAAGACCTAAAGATTACACTATTACAGAAGTGGCACTAGGGAGAAGAGACAAGAAGGGTGAACTAGACCTATTGAGAGAGGCCACCAAAGCAGTGGAGGCCCGATACATTAAACAAGGCCAGAAGTTAAAGGAGGAAAAAGAGACCAATGTAAATCTCCTCTCTCTTCTGGTGGAACTTACATAGCCTCTGGCTGAGATCCATTTGAAAGATTCTTCCTCTGGATTGCCGCTTGCATAGGGTGACATGGATTCTCTTAGGGCCATGAAGAAGAAGGCACAGGCTTTGGACGGGTGGGTCACCGAGTAGATAGCTTCCATAAGACAATTTGTAGTGGTGTCCCTCCCAGATCTTTACTAGGTCAACATCCTCCTCAGCTAGGAAAATGGCTCCGCTATTGTATGGGAGCAGGACATGGAGTAGTATGAAAAATGGAAGGCCGATTCGAAGGAAATTTTCAATGCCAGAGAAGAAACCATCATAGAGGAGGGAATTTTGGGAGATGAATTGTATGATTCTCTCCAAGCCCAGTACTCCAGACTTGGCCTCAAAATCAAGGTATGCAAGGAACTATTTAAGGCCTTAAAAGAGAAGGTTACCGTGGCCCAATATCCTTTGGGCCTATTTCAGGCATGTATGGTCGGGGTGTCACAAGTCGACCCCTTCACCACCGGGACATGCACCCCAGAGGACTACCTCCTCAGCAAATTTGATGAGTGAATGGAGTCTCTATATCTGGTTGCCAGAGATTTTGACAGGGCCAGGCTATCAAGATTATCCAAGATGATGATCTGGGCACATGATGTCGTGAAGATGGTAGATGAATTCTAAAACAGGGTTGGAGAAGTTGAAGAAAAGTTAGAGGCTGTACGCAGTTGATGGGACTGTTGGTACCCTAAATTTTGAGAATTTAGAAGTCCCAATCCATTATCAAGAAGAAATTTTATCCATACTAAAATAATCAAAATAAGAAAGCTTTATGACACAAATAAATAGAACTAACTAATCGAAGCCTTCAGAAAATGCTGGAATTTTGACCTGCTAAAAAGATGATGCCAACAGAGGCTGAAGATGCTTGAATTTTAAAAATATAAAAATGACCCAGTTTGGGAAATCAAATTTCCTATCTCCAGCAGAAATATTAGCTTTCATGAGGCGTTTTGGATTTTTGGCCAAAGCCAAATCTGAAAGTTAGGTAGTTATTTTTTAGTTATTTTATTGTTTTTTCAAAATAATTTGTAATAAGGGTTATGTCTTTTCACCCTAAAGAGGTGTGAAAGCCACTCAAAAACATATATATACATAATGTAAAGAGACAAGACAAGACAAGATACAATATTTTAATAGGATAGAATTTGATCACAACTACAACATGGACTCTGATGTACTATTTTTTCAACATTAATAAAGATAAGTGCTCTTTTTTTTTATTTGTGGTTATAAGTTATATATTTTCAATTAGTCTTTCAGATATTCTATTTTATAGAGTGTTTCATTGTGTTAAATTCCCTGAGTATCATAATTCAAAATTAATATATATATAGTTTAAATATCAATTGAAAGATCTGTGTATCTTCTTTTGTTTTTGTCGGTCTCTTAATTTGAGTTAAATTCGATAAGATTAGCTATATAGATTGATTTAAATTATAAGTCAAGTGGAAGTCTTTGAAGTGATAGTCTCGCTTTATTAAAAGCAAGTTTTTTAAAATTGTCTCCAATTGTATGTAGGATTGAGAATTTTTTGACTCTATAGCCCAAGTATTTAGAAGGCACTAATCTAATCATTATTTGGAAATTGTCATTTGGTTCATACTTTGTAGTTTGTAGATTATTTAATCATTATTTCATAAGCATTACTTTTCAGTCCTTAGTACAATCCATTTTAGTCAAGCTTTATAGAGTAGAGATTATCAAGAGATTTATTTCTTTCATCCAAGGATCATACACCACCTTTGGAAGAACTTTGTATTGTGTACATAGTTGTGCGACATAGAGAATTTGATTGTTTAAGGTTAATTTAGGTCTACCAACCTTGGCTTGATTAAGACAAAATTGCAGAGGTATCAAGTGGTGCATCACCATTATACCTGCCAATTGGCCAAAAGTGAATCCATCATTTTTGGGCACCAACAAATTGGCGACTCCACTGGGGATTTGTCTATGAAAGAGAATGTTGAAGATTACCTAGAAGCTCTGGTGATTTAATTAAGACTCTACTAGAGATAAGAACTCAGAAGACAGTAAGTTTTTTTTCCTTCTAGAAAGAAGGTGGCGACTCTATTTAAGAAAACATTTCATTCAATGACTCTACTGAGGGAGAAGAACTAGAAGGAGATAAGTAAAGTTTTCCTCTTTAAAGAGGTGGCAACTCTACTGAAAAGAACCTAATGTATAAAGAAAGAAGTTACTACAAATTCAGATTTTTAGTTTGTACTAGAATACATATTCACATAAAGTATCACACTTTCGTGACCCAAGACCAAAATTTATTATTGAAGTATATAGACCATTGAGTTTTGATAACATCCTTGGTGGTCAGAAATATTTTCCTCTTAAACTAAAAAAATATGTTCCAAAATTTTGTGGAGATGGATTAGAATCACCAACGAAGCATTTGCAGGCACTTTGTAAATTTATTCTAGATTTTCATATCTATGCAGAAGATGTGATTATGAAACTATTTGTAAGATCATTGATAGATCATGCAAGTTTTATTTTTAGTATGACACCTAAACAAAGTATATCATCATGGAGAGAGCTTGAGCAATAGTTTCTTGATATGTTTCATGATGCAAGTGAAGATGATATTCATTATGAACATGACAAGATTCAGGATCACAATATGGAGGAGGACTCTTACATGTCTCCACTTGATGCATTTTTTAGCTTGGATATATTTGAAGGGGAGTCTTCTGCATGTTTGCTGATAAGAACGGTGGACATTCTTAGAGAAATACATTCAAACATTATGCCTTCACAAAAATAAATCATGAGAAAGGTTAAAAAATTGGGAGTTAGATCAGATGATCCTTCTGTAAAGTTCCTTGTGCATATATTAGAAGAAGATGATAAAGACAAAAAAAGGGAGGCTATTGCTCAGATTGAACAAGGCCTTCTGCTTGATGATTATCTTGGTGAGGAAGATGAATGCACTAGTCATATAGAAGATAAAGAAGCATCCATTCCTGAGAACCATAATAATACTTGTGATGACATGGAGGATAAAAATTTGGATTAGATTGAAGAAGAATTTGTACATGATGAGATGTGTATGGAAACATGTATCAATGACCATGATGATGAGGAAGAAAACCTTCTTAGTACAAGAGAAATTTCAGCTTTGTTAGACATGAAATATCAAAAACATGTTGAGAAGAGTGATCAATTTTTTTTCATCATGATAAGAAAATTAATGGATCAGTATATATTCAGGGAGTACTAGATGAAGGAGATGATAAATTCCAAAAAACAAATAGATGAGATAAAATAGAACAACATACAACATATGAACAGAAGGAAGTTTTAGAAAATAATGTCAATGAAGATATTAGTCTTATTGATGAAACATCCAATGATCCTGATGAAAAATCTCATGAAGGTGTGCC
>MU227220.1:633284-643627 GCA_018584345.1 Thuja plicata
AGATGGAATCAAACAGACATAATGAGGAGAATGTGTTGAATATTAGTTCTAAAAATTATCTGAGTATCCTATCTGATCAAATTCTTGATAAGAATGAAGTTCCTGAATGTGAGTTATCTCCAAATCCTTTTTGTAAAGAGAGACAACATCTTGAGTATAGAGAAGATTGTGTATGTAAAGGTATCCACACAGAAGAGCTTAATCTAGTTACTTGTAGGGTTGATCAAATGCATGGGGATCTTCTATTTAGCAAGGACTACAATGCACCTGCTAACTTTTCTAAGGGTAAACAAGAGTCAAAACATGTTAATAAAGAAATGAATATTGTCCATGAGAATGGTGGCATCGTATTAGCGAGACCAAAAGTATTACATGATTAGAATTATGTATTTGATCGAGGAAAGTAGTGTTCATTTTGTGGGGGCCTGGGGTCACCCAATTTCACTTTGCATTAGATTAAGTGTGTATACTTGGTCTGCTTCTCCAGAGATAGCTAGAATCTCGCTATGCTCATAGAGAGCATACGTCCCTAGAAAGAGCCATTGTTGGTACCCTAATTTTTGAGAATTTAGAAGTCCCAATCCATTATCAAGAAGAAATTTTATCCATACTAAAATAATCAAAAGAAGAAAGATTTATGACACAAATAAATAGAACTAACTAATCAAAGCCTTTAGAAAATGCTGGAATTTTGACCTGCTAAAATGATGATACCAACGGAGGCTGAAGATGGTTGAATTTTAAAAATATAAAAATGACCCAGCTCAGCTAATTGAATTTCCTATCTCCAGCAGAAATATTAGCTTTTCATGAGGTGTTTTGTATTTTTGGCCAAAGCCAAATCCAAAAGTTAGGTAGTTATTTTTTAGTTAGTTTATTATTTTTTCAAAATAATTTGTAATAAGGGTTATGTCTTTTCACCCTAAAGAGGTGTGAAAGGCACTCAAAAACATATATATACATAATGTAAAGAGACAAGACAAGACAAGATACAATATTTTAATAGGATATAATTTGATCACAACTACAACATGGACTCTAATGTACTATTTTTTCAACATTAATAAAGATAAGTGCTCTTCTTTTTTATTTGTGGTTATAAGTTATATATTTTCAATTAGTATTTCGGATATTCTATTTTATAGAGTGTTTCATTGTGTTAAATTCCCTAAGTATCATAAGTCAAAATTAATATATATAGTTTAAATATCAATTGAAAGATCTGTGTGTCTTCTCTTGTCTTGTCGGTCTCTTAATTTGAGTTAAATTTGATAAGATTAGCTATATAGATTGATTTAAATTATAAGTCAAGTGGAAGCCTTTGAAGTGATAGTCTCGCTTTTTTTAAAGCAAGTTTTTTAAAACTGTCTCTGATTGTACGTAGGATTGAGAAGTTTTTTACTCTATAGCCCAAGTATTTAGAAGGCACTAATCTAATCATTATTTGGAAATTGTCATTTGGTTCATACTTTGTAGTTTGTAGATTATTTAATCATTATTTCATAAGAATTACTTTTCAATCCTTAGTATAATCCATTTTAGTCAAGCTTTATAGAGTAGAGATTATCAAGAGATTTTTTGCTTTCATCCAAGGATCATACACCACCTTTGGAAGAACTTTGTATTGTGTACATAGTTGTGCGACATAGAGAATTTGATTGTTTAAGGTTAATTAAGGCCTACCAGCCTTGGCTTGATTAAGCCAAAATTACAGAGGTATCAAGTGGTGCATCACCATTATACCTGTCAGTTGGCCAAAAGAGAATCCATCATTTTTGGGCACCAACAGGGATAACATCAAGGACATAGATGAAGAAGGTGTGAGCCAAGTTTTGGAAGCACTCAAAAATAGAAAGGAGAAATAAGGTTCTCTGGAGTCCAGAGAATTCCATCGGCCGCACATATTTTGTATTCTTTATTCTTTGAGCTTGAACTCCCGGATCCCAGAGTTCTGGATCCATAGTTTTGTGTTCTTTTGATGACCCGCATCTAGGCTCCCTGCGGCCGACTGGTCATTGTCAACAAATTAATAAGGATGTCATAAAGTAGGTGACTCTAGAAAGGCATGTCGGCTTGAGAGATGATTCTGACAGGTGGTCTTCCCAAGGCATTTCTCTAACATAACACCTAGTGCATTGGAGATAGCGAGCTTCTTATCCATTAATGAGGCATGTAGCCTTGATCCCCGAGGGATCAGATTTCTTGTATTCTCCCTCTAGATCTCTTCTCGAGGCCGATTCTTCCATACCTCTTTTCTTGTCTCATTCTTCTAGCATGTTAGATCTCTACCCTTTTCGAGGTCATTATAGCATGGTGTAGGTAGTACCAGCCACAAGAAATTGTATTTTATTGGTTGAGTGTAAAGGTAAGTTAGGTTAATTTTAGGGCAAATTTGTGTATAAATAATAAGTTCAACCTCATTCAAAGGGTCGGGGAAATTGATGATTTTTTAGTCCATAGCTAGAGCATTTCAGTTTCATTTCTAATTGTTGCAGAGCTCAATGCTCCTTAGTCTTTAGCAGTTCAGTATATAGATTCTCCCAGGGAGCCATTGCTGAGGTACTTACTAGTGATGCTAGAAAATCATTAATGAAGAAGGAAGGATTCTTGCAATGTTGTTTTTGGTTTCTCAATCTCTGAGTTAATACTCTTTTGTGTTGTATGTTTCTTATGTCCCTTGCTCTGATATTTTAAGTACATTAATGACCTTCTTTTCCCTCGCTATTGGATATGTATGAACTGATGGTTCTGTGTATATTCAGTATTTTAGTGTAGCATGTTAGAGCATGGTTGATGTTTTGAATTTATTTGCATGACTATAGGTAGATGGAATACTTCTAACCTTGGCCTATCTTTTGAAGTTTATTTGGTTAAGTTAATGAGTGCTTGCAGGAAAACCCACCTACCTAAATCTCTAGAGAAGATGAGCTGAGATACCCAGCTATCCCCCCAAACAAAAAAGTCACAATGCCCAACTTAGCTCCCACACCATCGAGACCTGACTCTCACATGCTTGAAGGCCCGGAGAATCTCATTTCTCCAGAACACCTTTACACTTGCAAAGTTGGCCGGTACCCCGGTACCTGGTGACAACTTACCTCTGTTGGCAGACCTGATCACAAACCCCTGTCAACACACTCAACTTATATTTACAACAAAATTGGACCTGAATAAAAGCGATCTCATATATTTTATAAAACCAAAATTGGACAAATACAAGTGTGCATTGAACTACATAAATAGTTTGTGTCTATGTTCTTCTAGAAGTCATGCATCATAAAAATGAATGTTGAAATTATGTTAGGAAATATGTATATTTAAATATAAAATTCATTTATAGGATCCAAAATTTAAATAAATGTATTGAACTCACCTAGTATGACAACTTTGATCAGTCAAAAGTTGTAAAATGCATAATTTTTTTGACATCTATGTTGTCCAATTATACTCCAGACACCTGAAAACCAAAGTAATTAGCTCTACATGTATGAGACTTGAAAGAAGATGTGTCTACATATAAAAATAAAATAATTAACAAAAAATTACATGTATAAATTTGATTCAACCTAATGTCCCATCAACATCCTCTCTTTTCTGCAATGTGTCTATGATTGCCTCATGCTCTTCCATTGAAAGTGTCCATAATATTTTGTTAGCAGCTCTCCCTTTGTATCTTTCCAATTTGATATTTGTTGCCACTACCAAATGGGAATAATGTATTATCTTGTTTTTTGATTGGTAGTCTTCAAAAGCTAGAAAACCATTCCTTCTTGTTAGGTATTTGCGTAGCCATGTACCAACAACCACAATAGATCCAATTGGATACTGAAAACCATAATCATCTACTTCATGACATATCAACTTTTTCTTGGGTTCTACACATCGAGCTAGCCAATAATCAGTTTGCTCTTCATTATCCTCAGGTGCAACAACAACATACACATGTCTTGGAAAACAAAATTAAGTACATGTACAAATTTGATATTCTTATATGTTTATTTCAAATACAATCATAAACCATATGACATACATTAATAATATAGTTTAATGTTTTACAAGAAATTGAATTAAATTACTAGGTGTATGAGGTCTGAAACACGATCATAATCTTCTGATGCAAATGCATTATTTAGGTCTTCATTTCTTATATCATCTTGATCTTGTGGCTCACTAGGTGTTAAGGATTTTTGTTTTCATTCTTCAACCCATTCCATATTCTCTCATTCTTCCCATTCACCTACAACACAAAATTCACAAAAACATACAAGCTCCCTAGTCCATATAGTCCAAGTGCTATAATTATAACTCATAAATGAATGCCATTTAGCACACCCATTAATTGTATCACAGTCATATCTTGAAAGGATATTATTCTCTTCAACTAGCCAAAACAAATGTCTGATTGTAGAAATCTGACTTGGTCCTGTAGACAAACTTGTTTTACACCACTCAACGATTGCATGTGCATATTTAAATTTGCCTTTTACTCAAATTTGAGTTGCTCTCTACATAGGGCTCTCTTAACACATGCACCGACACCATTGTGTTCTCCTTTACCATGTCCAGCCTAAAAAAACTCTAAATATGTTGGACATTAATTTTCTTGTGTCCTACTCAACCAATAAAACATTCTATATTTTTTCAATTGCCCTATGCAATTACCTGACCATATTAGATATTGTTATATGAATTTATCTCTCCCTTAAATTATCATAAAATCTCTTAAAGAAATACTAGACAAACTCTCATGAGTGCAATTTATTATCACTCAAATAGAAATGATATTCTCTCAAAACTATTCCATCCTCTTCTGTACTACTAGGTGCATGCCTATAAATAATATGAACAAACATTGTTACTTGCACTGAATTATAATATTGTGATTGGATCTCATCTTGTGGCGCAAGTGTGTAGTTCTCTGCAAAGTCAATGACTGAAAGTATAATACCAATTGGAAATGTATTCTTGCATATGCAAAACTGTCCATCAAGCCATCTAGCATTTTGAGAGTGTTTCACATATTTAGGTACAACCTTATTATTGAATTCATTCATAAATGTATGAACACTAACTTTTTTAGTAATTAGATCAAACCTTTTTCCAACCTTTCCTTCCTTCAATGGATACTCAATAGTTTTAAATATTTTTACATCAACTAATTGCTTACCAAAACCGATTGAAATATTTTCATGCAAACATTCATCTAAAAATTCAAGATTGCCACATACATCACATACACTAGAAACACATGAATTCAAAAGAAAAATTTCTCATTAGGTGGGTTACAAAACAAACCTGATATAAACTCTTTTACAATTTAAAGTGGTATATTTATACCACATTCCTACTACATTTCATTAGTATGCATGGTAGAACATATAGATCAAAATACATCGTAATGATAACAAAATTGAACATGAGTTTTGCAACAACACGTTACTCTTTCCTTGTTAATCCTTACATATCATGGTTTATATTTTTCAAAAGATCTTTGACTAATACTAATAGTTAACACCTTAACATCCAATTCTTTTTTATACAATTCAGTTTGAGTCATATCCAAAAGATGTTTTGGAAGTCGATCACAAATTTTTGAGCCAACTCTTAATTTAAGAACATCTCTAGCATTAGGTGATACTCTTCTATTATCATGCCAAAAATTTTCAATCAAATTTTTCACTTCACGAGTAAGTTTCATGTCAGACCTCAGGAGTCTGCCACTAAAGCTCCACAAATGGTTTGTCGGATCACTTTCAAAGTTAACTCTTCTCTTTACAGCTCTTTCTAAAGTTTTACGATAAATATTAAGATATCCACTTATGTTTGTCATCATTCTTTTATCATAAGTAGTTTTGTTTACTAAAGCTATTGTTATTACTTGTCATGTGACGTTCCTATCTTTAGAATGAATTTTCTTTCCAATTGTGTCAAAGGCACTAGAAACAGTTGATACAACTTGTTTTAGAGACTCATCCTTTTTCTTATATTTCACATAAATTCCTAACCTATTCATCACTTTTCGCATTTTAGTCATTTTAATTAGTTGTAACATTAATTGACATTGAAACCCAAATTTCTTATTATAAAAAAAATCTCTAAACAATTTACTCGCGTGTATAGTAATCTGTCTCCATGAAACCAAACCACGCAGATTGTCTAGCACATCACTTTTAATTTGAAATTGTTCATTCATTTCATTATCATTCAAAGGGGTTTCTTTCTCAATTTGTCTTTGTCTGTCTACATCCACATTATTGATCTCAATTGTCGTTTGATTGTCAATTTCAATTGGGGTTTGAATTTCACTTTCAATTGGGGTTTGACATTCATTTCCTTTATCATTATGAATAAAATTACTAATTTGTGGTGTTTGATGTGCAATATAATTGGTTACTCTATTTTTAGGAATAAAATCTAAACTATTTAAAGAGTAACCCGCTAATACAAAAAGATCAAGTTCTTTATCAGAATAAGTTTCATTTGGCTGTGAAGACATACCTGTATCCAACACTTGATTAGAAAATGCACCTAAATTTTCTCCTATTGTATTTTGTTCTTCAACCTCTGCATCCATTATGGTGTCCTCATTCTTCTCCTCTTCTGAAATGATTGTTGAAATCGATGCTTCGTGATTTTTTAGTTTTTGAATTCTTGCTCTTCTTTATCATTGTTGTTTTCTCTCCTTCTCTCTATTTGCCGCAACCTCATCAGCTGTCAGAACCTTTCTTTACCTCTTTCTAAATTGCTTTGATCCCATGTTTGCACCAAAATTTGAATTCAAATTAATCCCTTCTTGTCAGATCCATAACAAGACAAAAAAGAGAATGTAGGTTAAAATATTATTTCTACTGTACCAATATGTCATAGAAATGATTGAATACTCCAAAATCATTGAGATCAGGCCCACAACCTATTTTTTTTTGTCTCCAATGGCTCTTTCAAAAATGGGCACCCTTTTATAAACTGGGCGCCTGTTTATTAAACGGGTGCCCGTTTCTATTTCAACGGTCCAAAAAGAAACGGGCACCTATTTTTTGATTTTCAAAAAATAGGTGCTCATTTTTAAAAATCAGGAACGGGAACCGTACCTCCACCCTTTTTTTTGTTCGGGACAGGCTTGGTCCCACCAAGTCTGTGCTTGACTTTGCAAAAATATGGCTAAGGCATTGATATATAAAATTTGCGCTTTGTCATAATTTTTTAGAGGTCTTCCCGAATGAATTTTTCGATGAAACAAAAACCCGTTTCAGTTCATATTGACAGATTATAAAAATATAAATTTTTTAGTGATATGAATAATTTTAGTATTTTTTAAAAAACAATTATGCCAAAGTGGTACCTAAAGTTGAAATAGTAAGGTTAACTAAAATTTTAATAACTTTTTTGATTTTATGTTTTTGAAAAAATGAATTATATGACATCAATCTACATAGAATTTCCTTCAAAGTAAATTTTTTTTCAAAAAAAGTGAAATTTTCATCAAATTATGGTGGTCATACACCAGAGGTTTCAAAAATGTACTTTATAGTCAATTTAAAATTAATAAAAGAATTCAACAAAAAAATAAAAAATATTCTCATCAATCTTTGATGTTTTAGGTACCTTTCCCTAGAACGATTTACAAAAATTCATTTATTTACTTCAAAATAGGGTGGTCGTACACGTGTGCGGTATGGTCGTGAAACAGGCATTTTGAAAAAGGGGTTTTTTAAAATGCCTACTAAAATGTATTTTCTACCATGTGGCTATTCAAAAAAACTTACATATTTGAAAACTAGACTCCAAGAACTACATTTTCTATTAGTGGATTTTTCTGAGATTCAATCTCCAAGTGCCTCAAATTTTGACATCAATTGACAAAAAATTTTAAAAATACACTTCCACTTTTTGCCCATAAAGTGGACTCAACTTATTGCTGGCACCCTATATATATATATATATATATACACACACACACACACACACACACATTCTGCCACCTAATGACACATCGATGAATGTACTTACAAGTTCCTTGAAAATGAGAATGTGTACAAAATGGATTTTCTAATAAAGATGAAGAACTTATTCTTGCAACTTTTCAAACATAACCAGAGTAAAATTACAAGATGTTGACCAATGATTCCACTAACTTTTGAACTCCAATAATAGTAAAGTTATAAGAGTTCTAACATTCCATGGTTAACTAACAACAATCGGTCTAAGTCAATGTAACAAATGACAAAGAGTATTTACATCAATCAATATTTGGCCAATTACCAAGTTCAAGCATTTGGAACTCATATGAGGATCTTTCAAAAATCCTTAACCACACATGAATCCTAATATCCTCTGATTTAGCAATTACAACAACTAAATTTCTATAAAATTTAGAACTTGCATCGAGATCTATCAGATATCACCAAGAAAAAAGGGTGTTGGAAATGAGTTGAGTAACTAAGAGGGGAGGGGTGAATCAGTTACCACCAAAACAAATCCAAGTCCCTTAGATGTCTCAAACAAATTTGTCACTATTGCTCGGTTAACATAGATATTCTAGTGTCACTCGGTTAACATAGAAAATCTTAAGATATTAACTGTGATTATCCTTTAGTAATTAATAGCATAAATATAAATCATAAATAAAATTAAATGTACACAAATAACACCAAGATTTAACATGGAAACCCAATATGGGAAAAACCACCAATTGCAACTAGTCACTATTTTCACTCCTCTAAAGTGAGACCTGTTAGGATCCAACCTTGTTAAAGGTTACAATAACACACTGTTAGGTGTGACCTTGTTAGAGGATTTAATCACCCTATAAGGAGTGGCCTTGTCAGAGGTCTTCTAACACTTCAATGTAGAAATGTCACCTTGTGAGAGGATTTACAATAGAATGTTAAGTCTACTTTGTTAAGAGATTTTGATCACTGCTACAATTGTTAGAAAGTAACAATAGATTGGCCTATTTTGATAAGCAACTGTCTTTGTTGATTCAGATCTATGTTCTAGATTTAAATACTTGATCCTCACTGATCAGATATTATGTTGCAGTTCTTTGTGTTCTGTCCTTAATTAGAATCCCATCTGATTTTGCCTTCACTCTTCATGTCATAAACACATATCTTATTCACACCACTTAGTCACTATTCAATCCAAACTTGAACTTATATATATGATAAGCCTTGTCAAGTCGGCCTTAATTTCCTTCCAAATAAATAATAAGAATCATGTCTTTCAGCTACATATAACCAATTATCCATAAAATATAAATTGATGTTAGTTGGCTGACACTAACTGTTTAACTCGGTCAACACTAAAATCCTTCAACACCCGACCAACACTGTAATGCCCGAGTGAACTTGGTTAGAACTGAAAATCACTTTGTTCCTCTTCAATGCCTGAGAGTGTTTGGCATAAACTAACTGTGCTTAGATAGGGTTAGACATTTGTTTGAACATCACTATACTTGTATAAACATCAATGACAATACATAATTGAATAATTATCATCAACAATCTCCCGCTTTGGCATTGATGGCAACACAACATGTCATAGTACAAAGAATTATAGAGAAACATACATAAGAATGAAATGTTTATTAATGTCCTTAGCTTCATTCTAATTCTCATCAAATTTTATTATTGTCCTTAGCTTCATTATGACTCTCATCCAAAAACTCCCTCTGTCTTCACAATCACTGAAATACAGATTTCTCCCTCTGTTTTTGATAAAGTTCTCCCTCTGTCATCAATCTCTCCATCAGTAATCTTTATGACATCAATAAGCTCTCCCTCTTTGACAACCAATGCCAAAGTCACCAACTGATATATATCCAATGAAGCTCTAATGTACCTGTTTGTATTGATTCATATGCAATAAGCTCTAAATATCTGCGTCAACATGTTAAGTTTGTTCTGTAGCTCGGTTGATGCATCACTAAACTATGTTTTAGTGAGCCTTGGCTAGAAGAATTACCCCTAGCTTTCCTCTAAGATACAAAAATACATCCTTAGGTAATGGTTTTGTGAATATGTGTGCAATTTTTTCTTTAGTATTCACATATGCCAATCTTACTTCCTTGTCCTGAACCAATTCTCTCAAGAAATGATACTTTATTGCAATATATTTAGTATTAGTATGCATCAAAGGGTTCTTTGAGATATTAATAGTGTGTGTGTATATTTGTGCACCTGTTGCCTATGACACAACACTTTAATAAGTCATTTTTTTAGTGAGAAACAAGGGTTAATGAGCATATAAAACCCTAACATCGACCTATTGCTTTCTAACTAGGATGAGTGTAGCAAATAACATAAAAGCCCTCAGATTATGCTAAATACCAGTGACATAAACAA
>MU227220.1:659513-686212 GCA_018584345.1 Thuja plicata
AGTGGTTGAGATAGGTTAGGTTGGGGTTTAAGGGAATATAAATGAAATGAATTAAACTTATTTAATTCATTTAAAATATAGGAATTAATTATTTAAGCATTTTATTACTTTTTAATAATTAAGGGGAATATAGCCATTTTAATTAAATTAAATAGGCTAGGGCAATGGGTTATTTGCAAGTGGTCAATTGATTTAGGGGTTTATTTAATTCCTTTATAATTAAATACTATAGCCATGTTTGAATTTTTTTTGATTTAATTAGCTATAATAGTTAATATAATTTAGTGATAAAAATCACCTAGGACATTAAATTTGATTTCAAAAGAATTATGTCAAGCAATAAAAGGGTCGTTTGGACATAATTGGGGGTATGATCACACTTAGGGAAAATAGGGTCCATAGTTGGAACAGACCAAATTCAAGTGGTTACAAATAGCACTAGTGTTGTCAGAGTAGATAATAATTGGTTTTGTGATTTCCACCTTCATAGATGACAACAACTGTTTGAACCATATGATATTTGAATAATTTACTGTAGCAAAAAAATACTCTGCTTCTGTTGTAGATTGAGAAATGAAATTTCATTTCTTGCTTATCTAGGAGACTAACCTCCTTCCAAGAAATAATGCTCCACCACTTGTGCTCTTTATGTCATCAACATTTCAAGCCCAATCAGCATCATTAAAAATCTTCAAATCAAATTTTCCTCCTTTCTTATACTATATTCAATAATCTTCAGTACCCTTAAGATATCTTAGAATCCTTTTGATAGTCATCAAATGATTCTCTCTAGGATTAGCTGAAAACCTTGAAACAATACCAACTACTAATGCAATAACAGGTCTGGTGTGAACAACATATTGAAGTTTACCAATCATGGATCTGTAGGTAGTCTGATTTACTTCCTTTGAATCATCATCCTTAGACAACTTATGTCCAGTAGGCATAGGTGTTACAACTGGTTTAGATTCTTCCATCCCAAATTTCTTCAGTATCTCTTTGATGTATTTAGACTGGGTAATGTAGATACCATCCTTCATATTATAGACTTGTAATCCAACAAAGAATTTGATTTCACCAAACATGGACATTTTAAATTCCTTACTGATAGCTTCAGAGAATTCTTTGCATAAGTCATCATATCCAGTAAACAATATATCATCATCAAATATTTCTGCTAATAGTATCTTTTTTCTGAGGTCCTTCTTTGATATACAAGCTACTATTGTCATTAGTTCTCTAAAATCCAATGCTTATCAGGTAACCATGCAATCTTTCATACCAGGCTCTAGGAGCTTGCTTGAGTCCATACAATGCTTTGTGTAGTTTTCAAACCATATTCCTTTGTTTAGGATCCACAAAACCTTTAGGTTTCTCAATATAGACTTCTTCTTCAAGAATTCCATCCAGGAATGCAGATTTTACATCCATTTGATATACCTTGTATCCTTTGTGTGCAACATATGCCAGAAGAGTTTTGACTCCTTCAAGACTTGCAACAGGAGAAAAAGTTTCACCATAATCAATACACTCTTCTTGAGAATATCCTTTACATACTAATCTTTCCTTGTTTCTAGAAACTTCTTGTTTTTGCATTCATCTTGTTTCTGAAAACCCACTTAGTACCAATCACATTTTTATCTTTGTCTTTGTAGCTTTTGAAATCTTTCTTGCCTTTATACTTGTTGAGCTTTTGCTCACCTTTGTCTTCCTTGTTTGGACACTTAGCAGCAATGTGACCAACCTCATCACATGAAAACAAAATTTATGGTATTCTTCCTTTGTACTATCCTTTTCCTCTTGCAGCTCTCCTTGAAAGTAATTCTTTAATGATTTCCAGATCTTCATCTTCAGATACATCATCACTGTCACTGTCAATATGTTTTCCTTTCATCTTTCCAAGGTTTAATTTAGCTTTGAATGCAGACTCAAGATTGCTAGGATTAGGAGAGTAATTGTCAAAGTTATCCAACTCAAAGGCTATAATTCTTCCAACCAATCCATGTAGAGTTATACCATTACTCCATCTCATCTCTTGAATAGCTGAAACTCTAATTGCATAGATGGGAATTAAAGTCCTCAATACATTACTAACCACTATTGTGTCTTCAATTACTCCACCAGAAGCTCTGATGGAAATGGAAATTTTCTTGATTCTTTCACTATATTTTGTAATATCCTCTCCTTTCATTTTCATCTGATCAAATTGACCTCGGAGACTTTCTTCTTTGGCTCTCTTTATATTGACATCTCCTCCATGAATATCATGTAGTCTGTTCCACATATCAAAGGTAGAAGGGTAGTCCTTGACTTCATCAAATTTGGAATAGATGAGTGCAGAGGCTATATCAATCATCAGTATGTTATGATGCTTCATGTCTATCATCTGATCCATAGTCAAAGGTCTCGGTGGTTCTGTTGGATATTTGCTTCTGTGCAAATAATTGACTGTATATTTGTCATTGATGACAACATATAGTATACAACAGTGAACTATATTCAGTTTTGAGTGTAGACATATGAAAGCCTTGCATGGTTGTTTTTATGTTTAAGACATAGCTACTACACCATGTACATTCATGTAGAGTTAGATATGCAATTTTAGTTGAGTTATGTTAATCTGTTGTGGCAGTTACGGTTTCTGGAGATCATCTGTGAAGAGCCGACATTATTACATTATTTCTTGAGTTGTGCCTATCTTTGGGATATGCATGTTTTTATTCATGTTTAGTAATGAGTTAATGATGATTATCCAAAGGCACTAAATATGTTCTAACTGAAGCGTGATTTTTGAGTTAATTTGGTAGAGCCAACTATGTGAAGCGACGTGTCTATTCAGTTTGAGTTGTGTGGTTCTAATCAGGTTGCATGCTTGATTTGGCCAACTAAATAAATATTGAAGGGACTCCTAAAGCCGACTAAGATCACATCTTTTGGGGAAGATACTTATAGTAGTTCATTTGGTGAATGCTAAGTGTGAGTGATAAGAAAAGAGACATAAAAAGTATAGAACAGAATGTCCGTTGTTTTGGGATAGTAAAGACATTTCATTCATCAAGAAAAGATCTATGTGAAGAAGAAGTGAAAGCATACAATACACTGGAACTGATCAAGACAACATGTCTACTTGAATAGTTCATTTATCATATATAGTGCATCTCTATTTTACTGAAGGTTGCAGCCTTCATCATTTTAGCAGTGAGCTTTTTGGACAGTGAGTCCTCACCCCTAACAGGGTTATTTGTAAAAGACTCATAATAGGGTCAGACCCTTAACCAGCTCACTGTACTTATTGCATTGTAAAGAACAACTCCTAACAGGGTTGCAAGATCTTCTAATAGGGATAATTATACTCAAGTATAGTTCTTTGTGGGTGCTAATTCCCATTGGGTTTTTTACCTATTTGGTTTCCCCATAACCAAAATTATTGTGTACTATCTTGTTTTATCTTAATGTGTTAATGATTAATGTTGTTCTGTAATTAATTGAAGAAAAGAATTAAACTAGCTGATAACTGATTCACCCCGCCCCCCTCTTAGTTATCCTTTGGGAATATTCCAACAAGTTCCACATACCTATGGTCCAAGAATTACAAACCAGTATATCCAATGGTAGATAGATGTAGCCTCATCAAATCTTGTCATGCAACAAAATTTCCTTTTTTAAGCTTTGGGATCTCCCTTTTGTAAGACATCTTTAATCTTTAGCTTAGGCCTTGAAACCTTCCCTATAAGCACTTGAGGATCTGATACCAATTATTGGAAATGATTTTAGTAACTGAGAAGGGAGGGGTGAATCAATTATCAGAAAAAAAAATCCAATTCCCTTAGATGTCTTAAACAAAATTTTCACTGTTGCTCGGTTAACACAGATATTCTGTTGTCACTCAGTTAACATATAAAATATTAAGATATTAAATGTGATTATCCTTTATTAATTAATAGTTGAAACATAAACCATAAAGAAAATGAAATTTACAAAGATAACACCAAGATTTAACGTGGAAACCCAATATAGGAAAAACCACCAATTGCAACTAGTCACTATTTTTCACTCTTCTAAAGTGAGCCATGTTAGGAGCCAACCCTGTTAAAGGATACAATAACACACTGTTAGGTCTAACCCTATTAGAGGATTTAATCACCCTATAAGGAGTGGCCTTGTTAGAGGTCTTCTAACACTTCAATATATAAATGTCACCTTGTGAGAGGATTTACAAAAGACTGTTAAGTCTACTCTGTTAAGAGATTTTGATCACTTCTACAATTGTTAGAAAGTAACAATGGATTGACCTATTCTGATAAGAAACTGTCTTTGCTGATTCAAATCTTTGTTCTAGATTTAAATACTTGATCCTCACTGATCAGATATTCTATTGCAGTTCTTTGTGTTATGTCCTTAATCAGAATCTCATCTGATTTCGCCTTCACTCTTCATGTCATAAACACATATCTTCTTCACACCACTTACTCACTATTAAATCCAAACTTGAACTTATATATATATATATATATATATATATATATGATAAACCTTGTCAAGTTGGCCTTAATATCCTTCCATATAAATAATAAAACTAATGTCTGTTGGTTGCATATAACCAATTATCCATAAAATATAAACTGTTGTTAGTCGGTTGACACTAACTGTTTAACTCAATCAACATTGAAATCCTTCAATGCTCGACCAACACTATAATGCCCAAGTGAACTTGTTTAGAACTAAAAATCACTTTGGTTCTCTTCAATTCCTGAGAGTGTTTGGCATAAACTAATTGTGCTTGGATAGGATTAGACATTTTTGTGAACATCACTAAACTTGTGTAAACATCAATGACAATATACAATTGAATAATTGTCATCAACAAAGGGATCATAATATCATTGAATTCACCGTTTACAATGACATAATTTTTATATATTTGATAACTCCCATCAAGATCTCTCACAATTCGCCAAACACAAAGGGATTCTAATATCGTTTGATTCACTAACTATAAGGGCTTGATTACTAGATTTACCAAAAGAACATAAAACACACATAGTCAGTCAATCACTGAATTTTTCAACATCCCAAAAGATCAATTTAAAACTTTAAAATTACCAAACACAATAAGTAACTAATCATTCTAAACATTTTTTTTTCTAAATTTAAATTATGTTTAATTAATTGTCTTTCATTTTACATTGTTTTCCACACTCCAAGGAAAAACAAGTAATTGAAACCCAATAGAATACTTGAAGACCCAAAGATTCAAGACATACTAAGTATCAATGTTGGATTTCTTCAAACCCAAAATATTAATAACAATGCTTGTATATCACATACTTAAATAGTGTAATGCATATCAAGAAAAGGTTATTAATTTTAAATTATCAAATCACGAAAGACAAAAAGTAACTAATCATTCTAAACATTGTTTGTTATACTTTATATTACGTTTCTTTAAATGTTTTAGTTTACACTACCTTCAACACTCCAAGAAAAACAATGATTTGAAACCCAATGGAATACAAACATTCTACTTGAACACACCAAGATTCATAACATACTAACTATCATTGTTGGATTTTTTCAAACCTAAAATATTTATAACAATGTCTGTGTGCAACATACTTTAACAATGCAATAGATATAATATAAGAAATTGTGAACCAAGTAGGCTAGGGTATGCTAGATGGCTCACCAAATCTAAAAATGTTTGTGGAGGGAATGTGTATATATCCTATGTTACATTAGGAATACATCCAAAGGTGGTGCAGGAGCACCTAAGGTTAGGATCATTTCTAGGATAGAAGGTGATTTTGGTTTGTAAGGTGTTTTGTTCTACCATTCTTGTAATGACTAAGGTCAGTCGGTGAACAAACACCACAGTTGCTTAGGTAGTTTTTTCCTAGTTAAGATGTGTGTTGAGGTATCTTCTAAACCTATGGAAATGTAACAAGGCTCTAGAAAATGAAGATCGATGCTTTAAAGTCAAGTTATATAGATGCTCGGGAATCTCCGTCGGTTTTTGTTCGTTGGTATTGCTTGTTGGTGTTTCTCATCGGTGATGTTCGTCGGCAATGTCTGTCGGTTTCTATTTGTCGACGATGCTTGTTGGTGATTCTCATCGGTGTCTATGTTTTTTTTTGGGTTTGTGGTCTAATGCTCAGGGTTGGAAACCGATGATGTTTCTGTTGTTCAGGAAGTCAACTCTGGTGCTCGGTAATGTCGGCTAAAGACCCAGGAAACATGGGATGTGACATTTATGACTAGTTAGGTCATTTTCAATGACTCTCTACCTGTCATTTTTTATTGATATGATCAGGGACCCCTATTCCTATTCTAGAAGGGTCATTTATTGCTTAGTTTGGCTTCCTATGTAGGGTGGTTGAAATTGTCCACAAATATTAGATATTTTGGAGATATTTTCGATGGTTGGATATATAGCTAAAAATATTTTGTACTTAAAAAAAGAATGAGAGACAACATAGATAGAAAGAAAAGATATCATCTTGTAATAGATTAGTTCTTATGAATAAAAAAGAACATACTTAATGGATTCTATGTGCAGTGTGTATTTGTCGTGTTCTTCAGGTTGAACCTGTCGGTTTAGCTTGGAAGAGGGATCTATCCTTATAGGTTCCATAGCATGAAATAGTAGCTTTATGGTGTAACCCTGGTCTAGGGCACTTGAGGTGAAGATCTTAGTGACTTCCTCAAGCTAGGGTAAGATAATACCCTATAAGGTCTGTGCAAGAGACCTTAGAGGAGAGTCAAGTTGACTCTTGGTAACAACTAGACCTGGGCATGTTACACCAGATTGGTATCAGAGCGAGTTTGAGAATTGGGCTTGTGTTGTTTGGGTATGATTTTTAGAAGAGTTTGAAAATTCATCCAAAATGGTGACCAACACAGAGCTAGCAAGGAACGTGGATGAGAAAATAGAGGAGAACAAACTCCTGAAGCATCAGTTAGCTAAAATGGCATACAAGCTGGAAGAAGTATAGCTTCAGACTACAGCAGTTAGTGAACTGATGAGGGGATCTAATGAGAAGGGTAAACAAATGGCTGAGGAGGACATGATCTAAGAGCTAGACCTGATACTTCAAGAAGAACCATTCTTGAAAGAATTAAAGGCAATGAGTGGTAAGTCCTTAGAAGGTGTTCCTCTATTTAGTGGAAAAATGGATCCAGAATTAATCATGGAGTGGATAGAAGGTCTTGAAAATCACTTTGATTGTGATAATGTGACCAAAGATCAAAAATTTAGAGTAGCCAAGACAAGATTGAGAGGGACTACTCTCACTTGGTGGAAATTTGTCCAAGATGAAAGGAAAAAGGGAGGCAAGAACCCTATAACCAGTTGGAAAGGTATGGTGGAAAAAATGAAGGAAACTTACCTTCCTGATGATTATGAAGTGCAACTGCATAATAAAAGGTAGAATCTAAGGCAAAAAGACTTAGAGGTCAGTGCCTATATAGAAGAATTCCATAAGCTATGCTTAAGGTCCCATGTGATGGAAGAAGAAAACCTAAAAGTGGCAAGGTATCAGAATGGCCTTAAATGGAGCATTCAAGAAGAAATTAGTCTCTTAAGCCCCAAGAATGTCCACCAATGCTATCAATTAGCCCTTAAAGTGGAAGAGAATTTCAAAAAGAAATAGGACTCAAACTATAGAGGTAGAGGAAGAGACAATAGAGGTCATAGAGGAGGATATGGAGGAAGAAATCCTAAAGTTAAGAATTAGAGTGAGAATAAGCTCACACAGAATTAGGGAGAAACCAGTAACACTAGAGGTGGTTACAACAGAGGAAGAGGCTTGAAAAATAGTTCAAGATGAAAGATTAATGGCCAAGGAGGATCTTATTTCTCTTCTATGAAGTGCTATAATTGTCAGCAACTTGGGCACCCTGCATATCGGTGTCCTACAAAGAGCTCTACTTCCCAAGGAGAGAAAAGAGCTAACTATGTGCAAGAAGAGTCTTCTAATAACAAGACTACAGATATCCCCATAGGATCAGAGATGGGAGAGAATTTGATGGTCTGGAGAACACTCCTAAAAGAGCCCATCAAGGAAGAACCAAGCAAAAGAAGATATTTGTTTTGAGTCAATTGAAAAATACTCGGTAAGGTCTGTAAAGTTATCATAGATTCAGGATCTACTGATAATATTGTTTCTTTAGAATCTATTGAGAAGTTAAAATTGACAAGGATTCCTCACACTAATCCTTATAAAGTTACTTGGTTGAATAGAGATCAACATGTAATAGTCAATGAACAAGCTTGGGTAGAGTTGTCCATAGGGAGATATAAGGATAGAATTTTGTGCGATATCCTACCCATGGATGTATGTCATCTTCTATTGGGTAGACCTTGGAAATATGACAAATGTGTAGTCCATAATGGAGTTGAGAACTCCTATTCCTTCAAGAAGGATGGAATGAGTTTTAGGGTACAGTCAATCTTGGAAGAAGAGAAGCAAATAAAGAGAGGTCCCAACCTACTGGTGGTTGGTGAGAAAGAATTCATAAAAACATTGGAAGGAGATGGAGTAGGCTTTGCTTTGGTTCTAAAACCAAAAGGTGAGAAGAGGAATGAAAGAAAGGAGTTTCATTTAGAGATCCAAAGGTTGTTAACTCAATATCAGGCTATAGTTAGTGATGGTCAGCCAGCTACCCTACCACCTGATAGATCCATTAGTCATCAAATTGACTTCATTCCAGGAGCCTCACTTCCAAATAAAGCTGCTTATAAGATGAATCCACAATAGAATGCAGAGATTTCTAACCAAATCCAGGAACTAATTGACCAAGGGTTGATTAGAGAAATCATAAGTCCTTCTATTTTTCCCATAGTCTTATCCCTGAAGAAAGATGGTACTTGGAGGTTGTGTACTGATTGCAGGGCCATAAACATGATTACTATCCGGTATAGGTTTCCAATACCTAGGATAGAAGATTTGATGGATTGTCTTGGTGGAGCTAGATATTACTCCAAGATATATCTTAAGATTGGATATCATCAGATAAGAATTAAAAGGGGGAGATGAGTGGAAGACTGCTTTTAAGACTACTGAAGGATTGTATGAATGGCTAGTTATGCCTTTTAGGTTGTCAAACACCCCAAGCACATTTATGAGATTGATGAATGAGGTTTTCAAGGACTTCATTGGAAAATGGGTTGTATTATACTTAGATGACATCCTGGTGTTCAAAAAGACAAAAGAGGATCATCTTAGACATTTACAATTGGTAATGTAGAGATTGCATGAAGAAAAGTTGACAATCAACTTGGAAAAGAGTGAGTTCATGAAGCAAGAATTGGTATATCTCAGTTTTGTTATCTCAGAAGGTAACTTGAAGATGGATGTAAGAAAGGTGGAAGCAATCTTGAATTGGCCTACACCAAAATCAGCCATAGAGGTAAGAAGCTTCCATGGTTTGGCACAATTTTACCGAAAGTTCATCAAACAGCTCAATGAGATTAGTGCACCTATTTTAGATACCATCAAAGGAGGTATGAAAGACAAATTCCAATGGAATGAGTGGACTGATGAAGGATTTGAGCATCTGAAGAAGAGAATTGCAACTCAACCGATTTTGACACTTCCTAGTTTTGACAAATTGTTTGCTGTGGAATGTGGCGCTAGTAATATTGTTGTCAGTGCAGTATTGAGTCAAGAGGGAAAGTCAGTAGCTTTTCATAGTGAGAAACTCATTGATGCAAATAAAAATTATTCCTCATATGATTTGGAATTGTATGCATTAGTGAAAGCACTAAGGAAATGGAGACATTATCTCCTTCCCAAAGAATTTGTTTTCTTGACCGACAATCAGGCTTTGAGTTTTCTGAGTTCACAAGATAAACTAAGTCATAAGCACATGAAATGGGTAGAATACATCCAAGCATTTACCTTCAAAATAAAGAATAAGAAGGGAGTGCAAAATAAATTGGTAGATGCATTGAGTAGAAGGTTACTCACAATACAAGAAGTTCAGCTAAGAAGCATTGGCATTGAAAGCTTCAAAGATCTATATCTAGCAGATGAAGATTTTGCAGCAGCATACAAGGTATGTCAAGAGTATCAAAATAATTTTCATAGTGAATATTCAGAGTATACTCTTCAATGTCTTTTATTTAAGGGAGGACAGATTTGTGTACCAAGAGGTTCCATGAGGGAGAATCTAGTACAGGAAAAGCATAATGGTTCCTTAAGTGGACATTTTGGGTTGAACAAAACTCTAGAATTGGTTAAGAGGTATTACTATTGGCCAAGAATGAATCACGATGTCCAAAAGTATGTAGAGACTTGTCTGGTTTGTCAGAAGGAAAAAGGGACTTCATCCAATGTAGGATTATATCAGCCCCTTCCTATCCCAAATAGACCATGGAAATGCCTTAGTATGGATTTTATTGTTGGACTATCAAAGACCAAGCAATGAATGGACATCATCTTTGTAATTTTTGATAGGTTCAGTAAGATGGCTCATTTTGTACCATGCAAGACCACACATGATGCTTGTTACATAGCCAATTTGTTCTTTAGAGAAGAAGTACAGATACATGGATTGCCTTTGAGTATTGTATCTGATAGGGACTCCAAGTTTATGAGTCATTTTTGGAAAACTTTATGGCAGAAGCTTGGTACAAATCTTTCTTTTAGCTCAGCCTATCATCCACAAACTGATGGTCAGACTGAAGTGGTGAACCAAAGCCTAGGTAATATTTTGAGATGCCTTACCCAGGAGTATGGACAATCATGGTATTAGTTGCTTTCTCAAGCATAATTTTCCTATAATGATATAGTCAATAGGTCCACTGGAAAGAGCCCTTTTGAAATTGTGTATGGGATTCATCACAAGGGTATATGTGAATTAAGGGACCTTGGTAGCAATACAGAGAGGAGTGGGTATGCTGAAGATTTTTCTCAATCCATTAAGGAGGTCCATGACTCAGTTAAAACAACATTGATAGAAAGTACAACTCATATCAAGCAGAAGGTAGATGCAAGGAGAAGAGATGTTCAATTTCAGGTTGGAGATTTGGTCATGGTGCACCTCAATAAGGCAAGGTTGTAGAAAGGAGTTTCAAGTAAACTCCAGATGAGGAAGATAGGCCCTTGTACAATATTGGAAAAATATGTGTGTAATGCTTATAAATTTGATATTCCTGCAGACATAGGAATATCTCCTATTTTTAATGTGGCAGATTTGGTATCTTATAAAGGACCACTTCCCAAAGGAGATTTTGATCTCACAGGAGATACTATAGATCTCAAAGTACTTAAACTTCCCATTACACTGAAACTGAATGTAGACACAATTTTGAATTCAAGAGTTTCCAAGCAGACTAAACAATAGACCTATATGGAACATCTGGTTAAATGGAAAGACAAAGCTGATTCAAAGGCTACATGGGTACAGGAAACCAATTTTAAGAAGTTGGGTATCAATCCTGACTTACTCCAATCACTTGGAAGTTGATTTTTTTTTTTTGAGGAGTATGGTGCAGGAGCACCTAAGGTTAGGAACATTTCTAGGATAGAAGGTGTTTTTGGTTTGTAAGGTGTTTTGTTCTACCATTCTTGTAATGACTAAGGTCAGCCGGTGAACAAACACCATAGTTTCTTAGGTAGTTGTTTCCTAGTTAAGATGTGTGTTGAGGTATCTTATAAACCTTTGGAAATGCAACAAGGCTCTAGAAAATGAAGATTGATGCTTTGCAGTCAAGTTATACTGATGCTCGGGAATCTTTGTCAATTTATGTTCGTCGGTGTTGCTTGTTGGTGATGTTCGTCGGTGATGTCTATCAGTTTTTGTTCATTAGTGATGATTTTTGGTGATGCCCATCAGTGTCTATGCTTTCTATTAGGCTTGTGGTCTAACACTCGGGGTTGGAAACTGACGATGTTTCTGTTGTTCAGAAATTCAACTCTGGCACTCGATAATGTTGGTTGAAGACCCAGGAAACACAGGGTGTGATGTTTGTGACCAGTTGTGTCATTTTCAATGACTCTCTACATGTCATTTTTGATTGATATGATCAGGGACCCCTATTCCTATTCTGGAAGGGTCATTTATTGCTCAGTTTGGCTGCCTGTGCAGGGCGGTTAAAATTGTCCACAAGTATCAGATATTTTGGAGATATTTTCGATGGTTGGATATATAGCTAAAAATATTTTGTAGTTAAAAAAAGAATGAGAGATGACATAGATAGAAAGAAAAGATATCATCTTGTAATAGATTAGTTCTTGTGAATAAAAAAGAACATACTTAATGGATTTTGTGTGCAGTGTGTATTGTCGTGTTCTTTAGGTTGAACCCGTCAGTTTAGCTTGGAAGAGGGATCTATCCTTATAGGTTCCATAGCATGAAATAGTATCTTTACAGTGTAAGCCTGGTCTAGGGCACTTGAGGTGAAGATCTTAGTGACTTCCTCAAGCTAGGGTAAGATAATACCCTATAAGTTTTGTGCAAGAGACCTTAGAGCAGAGTCAAGCTGACTCTTGGTAATAACTGGACCTGAGCCTTACATCAAAAGGATTCACTCCCAAACCCAAATCAGATTAGAAAATCCCAAAATGAGATGAAGGGATACTACTACTAAATCTAGACTTGAAAATGGAGTTTGAGGATGAATTCATTTTATTGTTAAGATGTGTATAATTTGTAAATTGATATGCGAGATTATGAAAGGAATGTAGAAAATGATAAATGAAATGATTAGTAACAATATATGATATTGGATCTGATGTATAAATTTAAATTTAGATGAAAAGAAGAATAATGAACTCACCTTGAAACCTAAGAGAGGAGGAACAAATTTCAAATCTAGAAATGACTATCGCAAAACTATCAAAATCTAAAACTGTTCTGGATTTGAAACTCTAAGACCTATATTTTCTAGCTGTGAAATTTGTATATCCTTAGGAAAGTCCCAAACCAAGTAGGAATAGCCCAATAAAGTAGGCCTTGTCCTGGAGGTAGAAAATTTGGTGGAATCTATACCAGATCAGTCACAGGTCCTACAACTAAAATTTTGGATCTGAAACTTGAAACAATTGTTCCTGCACACAAGAAAAAGGGGAAATAGGTTGATGGAAAGGGGCTTGTCTTGGTCAAACCCTTGTATAGAAATAAACCTTGAAATGAAATAAGGAAATTACATAAATAATGTCAAATTTACCTTGTATGTAAAACCCTCACGGATGGATCTGTAAATCAGTCAACTCCATAAGGATGCTTGTATTCTTGGAAGATCTTGTAGAATCAAGGATGCCTTCACAAATGCAATGGATGTTCACTTTGAAATCCTATATATTTAATGAATGTATGCTTCAAATTATGGATGGAGAAGGGGAATGGATCTTCTTTCTTTCTTGATAATTCCTCCACTAGGCCACCATGGGAGACATAATTGCATCAAGGAGAGAAGATTGGCTTTGCATGAATGGAAGAAGACTTGGAGACTTGGATATCTTCAATGGAATTATTACCTTCAAATCTTGAATCCACCACTTCAATTGCACAACTTGAATGTTTGGACTTGAACTTGATATTTTGCATAGGATAGCTTACATAAGGAATTGATTTCACAAAGATTGTAAATTATAAATGAATGCCAAAATGAGAGGAGAGACCCCATTTTATACACATTTCTGGGTTCAAAATTGTCAGGATAGCCATACTAAGATCAGGGAATAAAACAAACCCTTAAGGGAAAGGCCAACTTGGGTCAGCCTTGTTAAGGACAAGGCTAAATTAGGTTGGCCTAGTCCTGGAGGGATTAATTTCAAAGGGATTCAGGGACTTGGACAGTGTTAAAAGCCTTGGGGAAAGAACATGAAAGATGTGGTAAATCAGACATAAAGGCCTTTGGATCTAGGAATCACTAAAATGGGGTCTAGTAGGTCCTAAAAGACATCCAATTAATGGGTGATAACTTTTTAGGATGATACAATAGATATCACGAAAAGGTTATCGAAGTAGCACTGTATTTCAAGACAACAAAATTTAGAACATTCAAATTAAACAAGAAATAAAGATTGTATTTCATCCATACGAGATTCATTATGATTCAGAATATCACCATTTCATCAAAGGCAAATTAGTCACCATAGCACATCCATTCATTAATCTTCATCTACCATATATAAATATCTATGCATGCTAAGAGTCTTACAAGGTAATGGACACTTCAACATGATCATTGGAAAACTAACTTAAAATCCATAACATAAGTATAAAACCAATAAAGGGCACTCCAAAGACAATAGTTTGAAAATGTAGAGCATAATTCTAAAACCAATAAACAACTCTTTAGAGCCAATAGTTTCAAATTCCCAATGACAAAACAAAATATTTAAAAAATAAAAAATAACAAGATATAATTAACCACAATAGCTTCTACATTCTTTGATGTGCTTTCTCCAAATGGTGCTTCGACCACAACATCCTTCCCAACTCCTTCTCTTGCCAAGATCCTTTCCCTTTATTTCCTATATTTAGAGACAATTGGCAATATTCCTTTCCTATTGGAAATTGTTGTGATGTTAACCTTCATCTTATGTTTAATTAACTCATGATTAATTTCTATGATTATGCCTTCCATGTCAACATCAATAACGATCGGGAGGTTAGTTGCCAAGTCCTTCACGGTCTTCATTGCATGTTCATTCACTTTGTCACTAGATAATTCCCACAATATACTTATCTTGAAATTATGACCAAGATCATTGTTCTTACGTGGCATACCTCCATCTTCTAAAAACAACTCCACCTACATAGTAAACAAGTTATTATTTAAATATTTAATGTCATGTTTCCCTTATTCAGAAGTTTTTTTTGCAATAATAGATCACCAATACAACTCAGGGGGGAATCAGTTGTATGTCATAAACTTTAACTTTATAAACCAAATGATAAATGAAATATTGAACACAATAATTGACACAAGGACGGTGTGGAGAACAGGGGCCCAAGGTACTCCCAGCTATCCAAACCAACTTGCTGAAAAACACGGAAGCAACAACATGGAAAGGGGAGAAGAAACAGTAGAAGAATTCTATTGCTTCATCAAACTCATTACATGTTGGGCTATAAGGCATTCCTTTTTTTGACCATATATATTCATATGTTTATAGAAAAATCTTGATACATGCGAGGTCACAGACCTGCCATATAAATCTGCTAACACTATATCTTCTAACCAAAACTGCCCCCAAAACTAAGAACAGAAAACCAAATATATACAAGAATCCACCAAAGAGTTCAGCACTCATATCCAAAATATCTAACATAGGAAATAGAAAAGACCTAGATTTAGGTCCACACACATCCCAATGAGAGATCCCATAGTAATTACGCTACAAGAATTAAATGCACAAGTCAGTCAAAAGAAGATAAACAACTCAGTGAAGACCAACTGAACAACATCAACAACTTAGTTAAAAGGTAACCGAGAAACATAAACAACTCGTTGAAGACCCAACTGAGAAGCTAGAATGTTCATCGAGTCCCATTGGTAAAGAAAGATAGAAAAAGTAACCGAGAAATAGTAGTTACCGAGAACTTTACTAAGCAGCCTCCAACAATCTACTAAACTGAAACAAACATATTTTTGGTTGACTAGGATTACCAAAGAACCCAAGAGTTTCCTACATCAGACACCTGGGGTTGAAAGAAATGATTATCTAAATCATGTGTTAGGTCCAACCTTAATTGAATCCAACTCAGATTTAGAAATCCAAGGTGAGTCCTCCAATGGCCTGTTTTCCATTTTATCATATATTCCATGCATTCCTTTCCTCTTGTTACTTCTGCCAACTCTCTGTTTCAAAATCTGCTCAACTTCCTCTTTCTCTTTCTTAGGATAATCACTCAGTACTATCACTTCTTCATCAGGTTCATGATACTCAAACAATTCTATAATATTGAATATAGGTGATATATCTATATCATCAGGTAATTCCACTTCATAAGCATTTCCACTGTCAAATCTTCTCAATATTTGTCAAGGACCAAATTTATTCATCTTCAATTTTCCATATGTTCTAATAGGAAATCTACCTTTCTTTAAATGAACCATTACTACATCACCAACTTCAAAAGTTTTATGTATCCTTGATTTATCTACATTATCCTTGTATTTCTAATTACTTTGCTCCAACTTATGTTTTACATCCTCATGCAATGTCTTCATGAACTCAGCAAATGTTTCTGCTTCAGCACTTCTTTTCTCTTCTCCAGCAATGTCTCTCAAGTCTGATATACCTCATGGTTGTGTGCGATGAAAAATATCAAAAGGTTTCTTTCTAGTACTTCTATTTACTAAAATATTATATGCAAACTCTGCTTGTGCCAACATCAAATCCCAATTACTCTCTCCAACTAAGCATCTTAACAAGTTACCCAAACTTTGGTTTACAACTTCTTTTTTTCCATCAGCCTATGGATAAAATATAGAACTATACTTCAACTTGGTATCCAACGTCTGCCAAAGTGTTTTCCAAAAATATATGACAAACTTACTGACTTCTTCAGAGATGATACTCCTTGGTAATTCATGCAATCTGACAATCTCCTTAAAGAAAAGATCTTCTATATGTACTCCATCTGATGTTTTTCTACATGGTATGAAATGTGTCATCTTAGAAAATCTATCCACAACAACAAATATGGAATCATTACCTCTTGCTGTCCTCGGTAAGCCAAGAAAAAAATACATGTTGATATCACTCCAAGGTTTCTCAGGAATAGTAATCGGTGTATACAAACTAGTATTCTCACTTACTCCTTTTGCAACTTGACATACTCCACAAATTTTCACAAATTTCTGAAGATCCTTATACAACTAAGGCCAAAAATACCTTTCCTTCAGAAAACTCAATGTTTTATCAGTACCAAAATGTCCAGCCAAACCAATACTAGATTTTTCCATTATCAAATTAGTTCTCATTGATCCTCTTAGTATGCACAACTAAATACCTTTGAACAACATGTCTTCTTGAATGAAAAGTCTTCATACTTACTTGGTTGATTTGGAATAGGTGCTCCGCACACTCTCCACTGCTCAAAAAAATTAGGATCATTTTCGTACAAATTCTTCATGACATCAAAACCAAGAACCTCAATTCTCATTTTAGTCAACAAAGATCTTCTACTCAATGTATCAGCAACTCAGTTAGAAACTCCACTCTTATGCTTTATCACAAATGTGAAACTCTACAAATACTCTACCCATTTCATATGTCTCAGATTAAACTTATCCTGACTACCCAAATACTGTAAAGCCTTATGATCAGTATACAACACAAATTCACTCAGCATCAAGTAATGTATCCATTTCTTTAGAGCTTTAACAATAGCATAGAATTCTTGATCATAGGCAGAATATTTCCTTTTAGCATCATTCAACTTTTTACTAAAGAAAGCAACAGGTTTACCTTCTTAAGTCAACAAAGCTCCTATTGCACTTCCACATGCATCACATTCAACTTGGAATACCTTATTGAAATCAGGTAAGGCTAACACTGGCAATTCAACAACCTTCTACTTTAGAGTCTCAAAAATCTTATTAGCTCCATGTGTCCATTTGAATTCTCTTTTGTCTCCTCTCATTGTCTCAGTCATAACATTACAAATAGAACTGAAATTTTGGATAAAATTTCTGTAGAAACTTGCCAATCCATGAAATGATCTTACCTCACTGAAATTCTCAAGTGTAGGTCAACTAATGATAGCTTCAACCTTCTTAGTATCCATCTTCAAACCATTAGCTAAAATCACAAAACCTAAATACACAAGCTCTTCTTTCATGAAGGAACACTTTTTTTGATTTATCAAAAACTTTTCCACTTTCAATCTCTGTAATACTTGTCTTATATGCATCAAATTCTCTTCTCTAGTCTTACTAAATATCAAAATATCATACAAGTATAAAATTACTCATTTATTCAAGAATTTCTTCAAAACCTCATTCATTAACCTCATAAATGTACTTGGTGCATTAGTTAAACCAAAGAGCATAAACAACCATTCATCCAAACCTTCCTTTGTCTTGAAAGTAGTATTCTACTCATCACCTTCTCTAATTCTGATCTGATGATAGCCACTCTTCAAATTAATATTGGTAAAATATTTTTCTCCACTCAAACAATCCATTATATCATCCATCTTCAGTATAGGAAACCTATACTTAACTATGATCTTATTTATTTCTCTTGAACCAATGCACATTCATCATTCTCCATTCTTATTAGGTGCTAAAACAACTGGTACTACAAATGGACTCAAGCTTTCTCTGATTAGACCCTTGTTCAACAACTCATGAACTTGTTGGTTGAGTTCTTCATTCTTAATCGGTGTCGACCAATGTAATGTCTTGTTCGGTAAACTAGCTCTAGGAATTAGATCCATACAATGACTAATATCTCTCATTGGTGGCAAACCATCAGGTACATTATCTAAAATTATCTCCTTGTACTCGGTGAGTTATTTCTCAAGTTCTACAGGAATTTCATCTTCTATATTCTTACTCAATTTTTTAGGAATCAAAGCATAACAAATATCATTTCTTTTCAAATCCTTAACAAACTATCTACCTTCCATCAAACAAACTTTCACAGATGTACATATCTCACCAATAGATTCTTCAACCAAAGGTAAAAATATTTGTTTCTTACCATTAACCCAAATGGTATATCTATTCACTCTTCTATCATGTATAGCATGTCTATCATATTGCCAAGGTCTACCCAAATAAATATGACAATAATCCATTGGCATAATATCACACAACACCTTATCATAATGCTTTCCAATTTTTTAGATTCACAAAACATTGTTCACTCACCATTAATGTATCTATTAGAATAACTAAGAGGGGGGGGGGGGGGGAATNAATCAGTGGCCTTAAATAATTATTCCAAAAGATCCAACCAACCAAAAACTTATATCTCAAATATACTACCCTTAGTTATCTTAAAGTCTCAATTTCATCAAGATGTATGCCATACTAATTTAACAAATATAAATAGCTCGGTAAGATATATTGTTTATCTTTTCTAGACTTTACCGAGTAGCAGCAAATAAACTAGTGTTAAACGACCAATCTACTTTCAATAATATGTAAAAAAAAATATCAATTCAATGAAACATATGCACATTTGACACATAGATTTTAACGTGGAACCCAATATGGGAAAAACCACCTGGGACCGGTAACCCAAAAAAATTTTACTCTTTTGAAGTGAGCTTGGTGAAGAGCCAGCCCTGTTAAAGGTTACAATATACACTGTTAAGTGTGACCTTGTTAGAGGATTTAAAACCAATAGTTTTTCTTTTGACCTAACACTCACTATTTTGTCAACAAGAAAACCTTTTGATACTCTTGAGTATCTCAATATAATAAGGACTGTTAAATCCCACTCGTTTAAGATATTTTCTAAATCAATGGTTAAACTGATACTGTAAATGATATGTTCAAAATAAAACTTTGATTTGCAAATATTCAGATCTATTGTTATTCTAATAATACCTCTTTGATCAATATATACACTTCATTTCCTTTTCTTTCTTTCTTTGTTCTACTTGGTGAATGCTCTGTCCTTTGTTGTTCTGTGTCTGCAGAATTCCTTGGCTCTATTCTTTAGCCTGTATGATCAGATCTGCATGAAGAATTCTATCTTCACACAAAATATACTCAACATTCCTCCTTGATAATAAATTCCTTGTCTCTTTATATAGACATGATTAGTCACTCAATCTCCTTTTTTGTTGTAGATCTCTTCTTGATCCATAAAACTTGCAATGCTTTTCTTTATCCCGCAAAGCTCTCATTTTGTTTTATTCTGTAAATCTCTCCTTGATAACTATGAATAAAATTTTATTTTAATCTCTTTCTTTTATTTATCTTAACTGATCCTTGGTAATAAAACAATCAATCAGTTAATCCCTAAATTATAGCTCTGCCAGCTAAGCATTTTGTCGTTCTTTAACTCCATTTTTTCTCGGTCATTGACTCTTTCTTGGTAACACTTGCTTAGTTACTGCTTGCTTGGTATACACTTTCTTGGTATAAAATTGCTCGGTATAGACTGTGAACTGCTCGGTGTTCACTGTCACTTGGTGTATACAGACTTTTTATGTTTTACCAACCACATAAAATTTGTCTGTTCAGATCTTCAAGGTTATGACAATATGCATATGAAAAATCAAACCATATCAAGTTGACATCAATAAAAATACAATACATTAACTGATTTAATGTCTTGCATTCACTTTTGTAGGTTGGTGATCATCAACTTATCATCTTTAAACATTAAATCAGTTATAGTTCATTAGTATTCTCATCCTTGATCCATTAAATATGATAGGGCTTCGGGTGCTTCATTATTTCCAACTATAAGTTTGTGACCATCTCCTTGGATTCCAAATTCTCTGAGCTTCCACTATCAACAATTACCTTCCAAACTTTGTCTACAATTCTACATCTGGTCTTGAACAAAATTTTCCTGATAGGATCTTGCTTATCTTTCTCACTCCAACGTATCCTTCTGATCATTAGATTTCCTTCCTTTTTGGGTTCACTTAGTGACTCTTCTTGCACCAAAGCATTTCTACTACTATCGAATTTCTTTCTTGCATCTGTGCACTCAAAACATCTATGTCCTTCTTCACCACAATTGTAACAATTTATTTGGAACCCTCTTCTACTATAACCACCTTGGGAGTAATTTCCTCTTCCTTGGAATGAACTTCCACCTTTCCGCTCGGTCTTGCCTTTGTCTTCAAATGTGTCTATATTTGCCTTGTCTGGTTTAGATCTACTATTTCCACCATGGGATCTACCTCTTCCTCTTTGTCTTTGTTCATATCTTTTGTTCAACTTCTCCTAAGATTTTAGGGAAAAATGATATGCCTCTTCAATACTCTCCATCTTTACCAAGCTGATCTCATCTTATATATAACTTCTTAATCCATTTAGATACCTTTCTATTCTTTCCACTTGATCTTCAACATGTCTAGATCTGATGTCTACTCTATAAAATTCTTCAATATAATCCTTTATCGAGCTATCTTTCAGCTTCAAACTTTGCATTCTCCTTTCTTCTTCTGATCCAATTACAGATGCTCCCACCACAAGGATGCATGACCTTTCAACTTTGTACTAGCAATATTTACCTTCTTCTCTAATACATTCTCATACTCAAATTATTTTTCCATCTCAGTTATCCATTCTATCAATTCATCATAATCCAACTTTCCACTATACTTAGGAGGATTAAACTTAGGTGTGGACTTCAAACTTGTTAATGCTTGCAGGAATCTCTCTTCTTCCTAATCCATTACAGGTGCAAGTGCAACTTCTCCTTCCACTTATTCAAGTGCATCATCACTAACATCTTCAATATGTCTTCCTCTACGCTTGGTTGTCTCTACAACTTCCAATCTTGCAACCATCTATCTTAGCATATCAACTAGAGTTGGATCTGCATTTCCTCTCCCACAAACCATCTTAAAACCCTCTACAATTGTAGGTCAGATCACAATTTGATACCCCACAACAATATCAACCACTAGGGTTAGGGCTTAAAAGAAGGAACCTAGATCTCACCTTCACTCTCATACCACCTGACGCAAGGAGGGTGTGGAGAACAAGGGCCCAAGGAACTCCTAGCTATCCAAACCAACTTGCAGAAAAACATGGAAGAAACAACACAGAAAGGGGAGAAGAAACAACAGAAAAATTTTATTACTTCATCAAACTCATTACATGTCGAGTTGTAAGGCCTTCCTAGTTTTGGCCATATACATTCATATTTTTACAGAATAATCTTGATACATGCGAGGTCACAGACCTACCATCTAAATCTGCTAACACTATATCTTCTAACCAAAACTGCCCCCAAAACTAAGAATAGAAAATCAAATATATACAAGATTCCACCAAAGAGGTCAGCACTCAGATCCAAAAGATCCAACATAGGAAGTAGAAAAGACCCAGGTTTAGGTCTACACACATCCCAATGAGAGATCCCACATTAATTACGCTACAAACATTAAATGCAAAAGTCAGACAAAAAAAGATAAAAAAACTCAGTGAAGACCAACCGAGAAACAAAAACAACTCACTAAAAAGGTAACCGAGCAACAAAAACAACTCGATGAAAACCCAACCGAGCAGCAAGAATGTTCACCGAGACTCATCGGTAAAGAAAGATAGAACAAGTAATTGAGAAACAAAAGTTACCGAGCACTTTACCGAGAAGCCTCCAACAATCTACTAAACTAAAAAAAACATATTTTTGGTTGATTAGGATTTCCAAAGAACCCAAGATGCTCCTGCATCAATAATAACAACACCATAACACAACTAATTGTTGTTGAGTAAACCCTATTAAGGGAAAACTCCCAGTGGGAATTAGCACCCATAAATAATGCACTGAAAGCATATTATCCCTATTAGGATATTTGGCCATGTTAGGAGATATTATTACATATAGTACATAGTCCCTGTTAAAGAATAGACCTTGTTAGGAGTCAAGAGAAACAACTGGCTCACTGCCTAAAGAAGGTTAAATCCACCTTCTCAAATCACTGTCAGAGATATAGATATAAAGATACAATATCCAGTGAACTGACTGACAGCAACAACTTTTCCTAAATAGTTCCAATGAGTTTCATCAATTACAATCTCTTCTCTACATCTAGAAGAATTCACAAATACAAGCTATCAACTTCCATGTCCACACTTCCATACATCCACTAGATAAAACAACTCTCCTTGATAAAGATTGCAAACAAGAAAATAGGTCAGCCAATTAAGACTTTCCCAATGTACAAATAATTACGTAACCCCTTGCTAAGATATACATGGTAACTTTAACAAGTAAAAATTAATAAAAAATCATCAAATATAATGTAAGATCTATAATCCACGCTCGTTATTTATAATACACACTACATCTCTGAAGTCGGCCCCAAATAGGTCTTCTCCACACACCACAACTGATGTCACCAAGAGTCTTGCAACCCAAGAATCATAAAAAAATTCCTCAATATGTCTCCTGACATTCCCTAAGCTTGCATAACATGAAACGTGCTCACACACAAGTTATCCACAAAACTTAGAGACTAACATTTTCATAATTCTCTCTCACTGTTCTGGCAACAGTCTCCACAGAAACTTCTATAACTCAAACAAACAAAAAAATAAACTCAAGTGACCTTAGATATAAGATCCCAACTTGTCCCTTAATACATATATGTCCACACATCCTCTGATAGTTTGTACAGTGTCCATACACAATTGTCAATCTCACCTGTGCCTAAGACAAGCAGTCTGACTAAGACTTCAACTGAACATATGTTGCCATCAATGACAAAATATGAATGCCAAAAACTACAAGAGAATACAATTCCAAAAATCTTCCCCTTTGGCATTGATGGCAACATATGAAAAAATCCATCAATCCAAAAAGTACCCATCACAATACAATCTTCTCAATATTCTCTCCATAGCTCTCCCTAAAATAGTAAGGATTTTCACTGAATCTCTTCCCCTTTAAAATCAATGGAAAATGGTGACATTACTCTATCTATGACCATCTTTCCTCTGTAAGGTGTAATTTTTTCAAATCTTCATGCCTCCATCAACCAGGTGTGTAAACACCTAAATGTGTTCTAGTCATTCTTGTGATCACTCCTCATAAGGAATGGGTCCACACATCAAGTCTAGGAAATGATACCTCTAAAATCCACTAGATTGATGCATTCCTACATCAATTAGTTCTCACAAGGAGGGGCTCTCACCCCAATCATACCTCTGAGATACTCAAAGGCATCCTTTAGAAAAAAGTTTGTAAATATATATGCTATTTGTTCCTTTGTGTTGACATACTCTAATCTAATATCCTTCCCTGCAACCTTCTCTCTCAAGATATGATACTTGATTGAAATATGTTTGGTCTTTGAATGCATAACTGAATTTTTTTACATATTCACTATGCTAGTGTTATCTCAATGAATAACCACTGGTCCTTCAAAAGTTATTCCATTTTCCTTCAACATCTGCTTCATCTAAACAATCTGTGTGCGATTTATAGAAACAACAACATTGGTGCAAGGAGAACAGGAATAGCCAGGGCCAAAGGCACACCCAGCTCTCCATCCAATTTGAGGAGTAAACACAATGGAAGAAAACAACACCAAGGAGAGAAGAAGAAACAAAAATCTTTTATTTATTCCTCCAATTACCACATACATGTCCAGTTGTGAGGCCTTCTGGGTTATGGCCAACAAGATTTAAAAATACAGACTTGTCCTATCTGAACTACCTTCTCATATCATCGTTTGCTACATACTCTACTAGCTGATACCTAACCTAATCCTAGACATCCCTATTTATACATGCCAAAATGGCTTACAAAGATGGAAGGCCGACCACCAATAGTCCACTCACATCCCAAGACAGGATCTAAATATTAAATGCACCATCAGAAATTAAATACATAAGTCAGATCCAACAAGAACCAAACATAGACAAGCTCGATCAAAAATAACCAAGCATCAGGTTCAATTGACATAGGGAGGAACACTCAGCCAACACTGGAAAACTCAACAAAAAGAATAACTTATCCAACACTAGACAGCTTGACACATACTGCAACATGGCAAGAATTACAACTCAACACTTACTGGCACAATGAACAAAGATGAGAAGGATAGAAAGGCAACCCAGGATGCTCCAGCATCAGACAACTGAGATTGAAAGAAATGATTCCCCTGAATCATTGAGGATTCAAAACCTGAGTTGAATCCAACTCAGATTGATAAATCCATGTAGCATCTTCAACTAGTCTATTCTTCCACTTTACCAAATACTAATAGTAATCTTTTCCTCTTGTGCTTTTACCAATCCTCTAATCCAATATTTGTTCCACCTCTTCAATCTGATTCTTAGGACAATCATCTCGTATAACAACTTCATCATTTGATTCATGATACTTGTGCAAATCAGCAATATTGAATATAAGAGATATATCCATGTCATTAGGTAGCTCAACTTCATAAGCATTACCATTGTCAAACTTCCTCAAAATTCTACAAGGACCAAACTTCTTCATTTTTATCTTACTGTATGTTCCAAAAGGAAATCTTCCCTTCTTCAAATGAACCATCACTTCATCACCAACTTCAAAAACATGATATCTCCTAGACTTGTCAGTATTTTCCTTCTATTTATAATTACTTTGTTCCAACTTCAACTTCACTTCCTCATGTAAGGACTTCACAAAATTAGAAAATACTTCCCCTACAACACTTCTCTTTTCTTCACCAACAATATCCCTCAAATCTGATACTCCTCTAGGTTGGATTCTAGTAACAATCTCAAAAGGTGTTTTTCCTATACCCCTATTGACAGAATTGTTATATGCAAACTTAGCTTGTGCCAAGATCATCTCCCAATTACTCGGCTTATCTCCAACTAAACATCTTAGAAAATTACCCAAGCTTCTATTCACAACCTATGTTTGTCCATCTGTCTGTGGATGGAATGTAGAACTTAACATCAACACAGTATCCAACTTTTTCCACAAAGTCCTCCAAAAATAGCCAACAAACTTGATATCTCGGTTAGAGATAATACTTCTTGGTAATCCATGCAATCTAACAACCTCCTTGAAAAAAATAATCAGCAACCTACACAACATCTGATGTCTTCTTACATGGTATGAAATATACCATCTTAGAAAATCTATCCACAACAACAAATATGGAATCATACCCTATTGCTGTCTTAGGTAATCCAAGAAAAAAATCCATATTGATGTCACTACAGGGTTTCTCATGAACAAAAATAGGTGTATACAATCTAGTATTATGACTTACTCCTTTTTCAACTTGAAGAATTCCACAACTCCTTACACACTTCTTAATATCCTTATACATATGTCACCAATAATACCTTTCCTTAAGCAAACTCAGTGTCTTATCAATTCCAAAATGTCTAGCCAATCCAACACAATGCTTTTCCTTAATAAAATTAATTCTCATGTAACTTCATGGTAAACACAACAGAATTCCTTTGAAGAACATACTGTTAGTAAACAGATTTGTCCTTTCTTACTTCTTAGGAATATAACTCTTAGTGCCCAAATTATGAACAATATCTGATTACAACAGTTGAAAAGCCGTTCTCTGATTACTGGATTTTCTCTGAATTGGTAGGTACAGCTCCCTTTTCAAATGATATGCAATGAATTATGTTTTGATCCTAAAACTAACATAGGGTATGCTCTTAACCCGAGAGCAGAAGAGGCAAACCGAATTAAGCCTAAAAAGAACTTAATCCAGGCAAGGAGAGCTTTTTAATCTATAAACCAAGCTGTAGAACTTACACATCTTATGAATTCATATGCTCAGCACTAACTAATCTATAGAAACTACTAATAGAGAGATAAATGAAATGATAAAAACTTCTAATGAATCCTTCTCCGAATATCCCACAGCACATCTTACTGGGGTTCATTCACATCCTCAAAACAAAGGAATGAAAACATCTTTTCCTTCCTACTGCAATTTGGATTAAGAAAAAGAATCATATCATTAACAACTTCTATTTAACTCTTCTCTGAATATCCCACAGCACATCCTACTGAGGTTTATTCACATCCTCGCAACAAAAGAATGAAACATCCTTTCCTTCTTAA
>MU227220.1:694404-717532 GCA_018584345.1 Thuja plicata
ATCATTAACAACTTCTATTTAACTCTTCTCTGAATATCCCACAACACATCCTACTGAGGTTTATTCACATCCTCGCAACAAAAGAATGAAACATCCTTTCCTTCTTAATGTAACTTAGACTAAGAGAGAGAATCATCTAATTAACTGGAACATAAAATAATTGACATAAAACACCTTCAATTGTCTCTGCAACATCAAGTATTCCACACCAAAAATTTGCTGAACTTTCATTAATCTTTCAACTTCATACATATAGAGCCAGGGGATGACCATTACAAAGGAAGTTTAATCGGTTCATCTCCCTCTAAATGACAGATGGAAAGAAACCACCTTTGTTGCTAACTAATTACAAGGGAAAAGAAATAGAAAAGAAAAGGGGAAGTTAAATCATTTGGCCTCCTTTCCTTTTTCCATCTTTGTCTGATAAGCTTTGGCAGCTCTTCCATGGCCACGTGTATGTGCCTGCTCAGCTTTTGCAGTTCTGTAGCTCTGTTCGTGCCACTTGCAGACGCATCGATCAAACTGTCTAAGGACTTAGAGAAATTCTCTTTCATTACATTGACATCAATTAACACCTTCTTCTGGCCGCTAGTTTGGGATTCTGTATGGAGTTCCCTTTCATTTGTATGATCATCTTCAAGAGGGCACCGCATTCGTCACTCTTTTCTCTTTCTCCTTACTTTTCTATTTTCTGTGGACTTGCAGAAAATCAGAAACGAGGTGCTCCACTTAGAGAAAATCTACCTAATATAACATTGGGTGTGTTTCTTTGCTTTGCAGAAAATATCTCTATGGGTGAGAACTCCGCTTGCGGAGAAAGAAATTTTCAGTTCTCCGCAAATACTTTATTTTAATTTCTGAGTCAACATTTAAACATTTCTCTCTTACCCAAAAAATTGAAAAAGTGCTTCGAAAACCCATTGTGGGGTCCACCACAGCGCTCCTTCTTCTTTTCTGCCTTTGCGGAAAATTACCTTCTTAGGTAGAATTCTGCCACAGAGAAGCTAAATTCTAATTCTCCGCTTTGAGTCTTTCTTGATTCCAAATTGCCTTTTAAAAATTTCTCTCTTACCCAGAAAATTGAAAAAGTGCTTTGAAAACCCATTATGGGGTCCACCACAGTGCTCCTTCTTCTTTTCTGCCTTTGCAGAAAATTACCTTCTTAGGTAGAATTCCACCACGGAGAAGCTGAATTCTAATTCTCCGCTTTGAGTCTTTCTTGATTCCAAATTTCCTTCTAACTGTTCCCCAGATCCATTTCTATGTTGTAGGTAACAATTTCACTATCCAAGACCATTTCTTTTCATAATATACTTCTGTAAACATTGCCATTCATACTAAGCAGAAAATCAACTTCGCTAGTAGAAAGCCGCAATGGAGAAGATGATTTCTGAAATTCCGCAAGCCCTTGTTTAACTGTTGAATGGAGAATTCCGCCAGTGATGATTTGTTCTGCAAGGATCAAAATGATGCGAGAACCCCCATCAGATTAGGCACTAGACTACCCGCGAACTTATCATGTGTGAGGGAGAAATCCACCTGGCTAAGGGAATGCGGAGGGAGAAGGGAAAAATGGAAAATCCAAGGGTGATTCCCAATTACTTAAAGGACATTGACCTAGACTCAAATGCAATTAAACTTCACTAAGATGCAAAACTTCCACTTTTCTAAAATGGCTACATGTTTAAAAGTGGAGGCAACACATACCTTCTTGAATGAAATACTCCTCAAACTTACTCCATTGTTCTAACAGATTTGGTGCTCTTTACTGTCTTCACGCCTCAGAAAAACTAGGGTCAGTATCATACAACTCCTTATCTCATCAAAACCAAGAACTATAACCTTCATCTCGATCAACAAAGAACGTCTTCTGCTCAGTGCATCTACAACTCAGTTAGTAACTCTACTCTTATGCTTGATCACAAATGTGAAACTCTATAAATACTCAACCCACTTCATGTCTCTGAATCAACTTATGTTGACTTCCTAAATAGTGTAAAGATTTATCATTTGTATACAACACAAACTCCTAAGGAATCAAATAATGTTTCCACTTTTTCAAAGCTTGAATGATAGCATAAAACTCTTGATCATACACAAAATACTTCCTTTTAGTGTAATTCAACTTCTCACTAAAGAAAGAAACATGTTTACCTTCTTGAATCAACATAACTCCTATTACACTACCACTTGTATAACACTCAGTTTAAAATGCCTTATTGAAATTAGGAAAAGATAACATAGGTAAATCGACATACTTTTGTTTCAAAGTCTCAAAAATCCTGTCAGCTCCATGTGTCCACTGAAAATCCTTTACCAAGTCTCCTCTCATAGTCTCAGTCATAGCATTACAAACATAACTAAAATTCTTAATGAACTTTCCATAGAAACTAGCCAAACCATGAAATGATTTTACCTCACCCACATTCTTAGGTGTAGGCCACTCCAAAATTTCTTTAACCTTCTCAAGGTCCATTTTCAAACTATTAGCTGAAATCACAAATCCTAAATACACAATCTCTTCTTGCATAAAGGAACACTTCTTCAGATTAATCACTAGCTTCTCCTCCTTTAGTCTTTGCAACACTTGTCTAATATGCTCAAGGTGTTCTTCCTTAGTCTTACTGAATATTAGAATATCATCCAAATAAACAATAACAAACTTACCCAAAAATCTCTTGAGAACTTCATTCATCAACCTCATGAAAGTACTAGGTTCATTATTCAAAACCAAAGGCATAACCAACCACTCATATAAACCGTCTTTTGTCTTTAAATCAGTATTCCACTCATCACCAAGTCTCTGATTCTGATCAGATGATAGCCACTCTTCAAATCAATCTTGGTAAAATACTTTGCTCCATTCAAACAATCCATTATGTCATCCATCCTTGTCATAGGAAACCTATACTTCACTATTATCTTGTTGATAGCTCTGGAATCAGTAAACATTCTCCATTCTCCATTATTCTTAGGTGCTAATGCAATAGGTACACAACACCCACTCAAGATTTCTCTGATCAAACCTTTCTGCAATAACTCTTGTACTTGTCTATTAAGTTCTTCATTCTTGATAGGTGTCAATCTATATGGTGCTTTATTCAGAAAACTAGCTCCAGGACTCAGATCTATACAATGACTTATACTTCTTATTGGAGATAAACCATTAGGAATATCCTATGCAACAATCTCCTTGTATTCATTTAGCAATTCCCAAATTTCTTCTGGCACTTGGTCTTCACTATCTTTTGTCGCTCGACATTTACTATTTTCTGTCACTCGAAAATTAATATACCTTGTCACTCGACATTTAGGAATTATAGTAAAATAGAATTGATTTCTCTTCATTTCTTTCTCAAATTTCTTTCTCAAATTTCTTTCCATTAACCATGCAAATTTTCACAGTAGTACAGTTTATCTCATCTGTAACTTCAATCAAAGGTAACAATATTTTATTCTTCCCATTCACCCAAAGATTATATTGATTCAGTCTACCATCATGCACAACATGTCTATCATACTGCCAAGGTCTACCCAATAGAATATGACAGCATTCCATAGGCATAATATCACATAGAACTTCATCAAAGTGATTTCCAATCTTTATTTTCACAACACATTGCTCACTTACCAACAATTTATGCTCATCCTTGATCCATGAAACATGATAGGGTTTAGGGTGTCTCAACCTCTGAAATTGCAACTTGCTAACCAAATCTTTTGATGCCAAATTTGTTGAACTTCAACTATCAACAATCACTTTGCAACATTTTCCTTTCATCTTACATCTGGTCTTGAAAAGACTTCTCAAAATAGTCTTTTCATCCACTTGGTTATTACACAAGGCTCTCCTTACCATCAGGTTTTCTCCAACCTCAGGTCCACTTGGGGATCCCTCAAGATATTCTTGTACCACAACATTTCTATGAATTTGTCCATTTCCATTAGAGTGTCTATACTCGAAATATCTATGTCCTTCTTTGCCACATCTGAAACAATTACTAAAACCACCTCTACATCTTCCTCGGTAGGAACTACTACCTCCTTGGTAAGAACTATCATCTTTCCACTCAATATTTATTTTATCATTAGTTTTCCACTCAAATCTTCCCTTATCTTGCGCAGAATTATCAAATATACCACCTTCACCATGGGATCTACCTCTGCCTCTCTAGAATCTACCACCTTGACCTCTCTATCTTTGTTCATAGTTCTTTTTCAAGATCTCCTCAACTTTCAAGGCATATTGTTATGCTTCTTCCACACTATCCAATTTCACAAAACTTATCTCATCTTGAATTCCAGATCTCAATCCATTCAGGTACCTTGTAACTTTCTCAATCTCATCAGATCCACATGTCCAGATCTTATGTCCAATCTATAGAATTCCTCATTGTATTCCTTCACATTCATGTCATTTTGTCTATGGTTTGGTATCTTCCTCAACAAGCCAACTTGGTAATCAGAAAGTAAGAACTTATTCTTCACCTTATTCACCATTTTCAACCAGGTTTTGATCTTTTCCTTTCCTCTTCTTTGTCTATTAGTTTGCAAATGTTCCCACCATAGTGAGGCATGCCCTTTCAACCTAGTGACTGCAATCTTCACCTTCCTATTATTAGGAGTATTTTCAAACTCAAATAACTTCTCCATATTAGAGATCTAATCCAACACAACATTAGTATCCAACTTTCATCATAAGGAACAACATCAACAATAGGCTTTGAATGTGCCCTAGTCAATACTCTCAATAATCTTTCCTCATCTTGATCTTCCTCAGGCTTTGGATTAGGGTCAACTGCTTCATCATCACTCACATCATCAAGATGTTCTCTGCTTCTATGGGATATCTTCACAATATCTAATCTGGTTATAATTTGTCTCAACATGTCCATTATGGCATTATCAGTATTTCCTCTTCCTCGAACCACCTTGACGGTTCCTGCAAGATCATAACCATATACAAGTTATAGGTCAAATCCATAGATCTTCTACCCTATAACCAATTCCAAATTAGGGTTCCACATGATCCAATCCACCAAGGACAAACTTCTCTCTGATACCACCTGGTGTAGGGAGAACAGGAATAGCCAGGGCCAAATACACACCCAGCTATCTCGCAAACCTATGGAGTAAACACAACGGAAGAAAAAAAATAGAGAACAACACCAAGAAGAGAATAAGAAACAAAAATATTTTATTGATTCATCCAATTACCACATACATGCCTGACTGTGAGGCCTTCTCAGATATGGCCAACAAGATTTCCAAAAATCTAGACTTGTTCTATCTTTTGCCTTCTCATATTATCATCTCCTACTTGCTCTACTAGCTGATACCTAACCTACTCCTATAAATCCCTATTTATACTTGCCAAAATGGCTTACAAAGATGGAAGACCAACCACCAACGGTCCACACATATCCCAAGACAAGATCTAAATATTAAATGCACCATCAAAAATTAAATACATAAGTTGGCTCCAACAATAACCAAATACAGACAAGATCAGTCAAGAATAACCAAGCATCAATTCACTTGGCACAGGAAGGAACACTTAGCCAACACTGGACAACTTGGCACAAACAAGTGCTCGGCCAACACTAGACAGCTCAGCACATACAGCAACTCGGCAAGAACTGCAACTCATCACTTACTAGAAAAATGAACAAAGATGAGCAGGATAGAAAGGAAACCCAGGATTCTCCTGCATCAAACATACTCTGATTCATTAGTAGATTAACCTATACAATCCCGCTTCTTACTTAACTAGGAAACCAACCTTTTCCCAAGAAAAAATTCACCACCACTTGTGCTCTTTTTGTCATCAACACTTCTTTCCCAATCAACATCAATATAAGCATGAAAAATAAAACCATCAGATTTTTCATACCATAAACCATATTCCAGTGTCCCTTTTAGATATCTAAATATTATCTTTACTGTAGTAAGATGAGTCTCTTTAGAGTCTTCTTGATATCTTGCCACAATTACAACTGCATTGGCAATATCTGGTCTAGTATGAGTTAGATATTTTAAGCCTCCAATCATGGATCTATACATTTTCTGAAAAACACTCTAAGCTTCATCAGTAGTAGTAAGTTTGTAACCAGTACCCATAGGTGTTCCAAAAGGTTTACACTCTTCCATTCCAAACTTTTTCAGCATTTCCTTAACATACTTGGTTTGAGAAATGAAAATTCCATTCTTGTTCTAATTTATTTGCATACCTAGAAATAATTTCATTTCACTAATCATCGACATCTCAAATTCACTTTCCATTTCCTTAGAGAATTTCTTACTCATTTCAACATTACCTCCAAAGATAATATCATCTACAAAAACTTCAACTATTAAGATTCCATCTTTACTAGTTCTTAAATACAAACTACTATCTGCATTACCTTTTCTGAAACCAAGACAATGTAAATACCAGTCCACTCTAGCATACCATGATCTAGGTTCTTGTTCCACTCCATACAAATCCTTCTTCAATGTTCAAACCATGTTCTCATCATTTTTCAAAGGAAATCCATCGGGGTTCTCAATATACACTTCTTTTTCTAAATCTCCATTCAGAAATGTAGATTTCATATCCATCTGATACACTTTAAAGTCTTTAAGTGCAGCATAAGAAAGAAATAATATCACTGCCTCAAGCCTATAAATAGGAGAAAATGTTTCTTCAAATTCTATGCCTTCTTGTTGTGAGTATCCTTTACAAAAAAATATTTCTTTATTCCTTACAACCATTCCTTCTTCATTCATTTTTTTTCTAAAAGCCCATTTAGTCCCTATAACATTCTTGTCCTTAGGTCTAGGAACTAATTCCCAAGTGTTATTTTTCTTTATCTGTTCCAATTCTTCCCTCATTTCTTTAGTCCAAGACTCATCTTTATATGCCTCATCAGTATTTTTCGGTTCTACTTGAGAAATCAAACAAATCTCATTTCTTAATCTAGATCTTATCATCGTGCCTCTTTTTGCACTGCCAATTATTTGATTTTCAGGATGGTTTTTCTTAACATACCTTAGTGTCTTTGCAATTTTAGTAGAATCATTTGAATCATTCAGACATACCTAAATCTCATGATCAACATCAAAAGGTTTTTCTTGATTTTTAGTGTTCTCCATGTTGTCTGAAGTTTGGCTATATCATATATTCTTTTCTGAATCTGAAACTTCTCATCAATCCTTACATTAGCACTTTCAATTATATTTCTCAATCTTAGATTGAAACATTTATAAGCCTTTCCAAGGAAGATTCCTTCATCACCTCTAGAATCAAACTTTCCTATCTCATCATCTCTTTTGATATAGAATTTACTACCAAATATTCTGAAATATTTTATAGTAGGAGCATGATTAAACCATAGCTCATAAGGATTCTTATTTGTACCTTCTCTGATCTAAATTTTTTTCAAAGTGTAAACTGCAATACCAACAGCTTCTCTCCAATGAACATGCAACACATTTCCTTCAAGCAACATAGATCCAGCAACATCCAATATAGTTCTATTTCTTTTCTTTGGAACCCCATCATGTTATGGTGTCTTGGGAGCTGATGTTTTCCTTTATATTCCATGCTCTTCGTAGTAGGTATTGAACATATCTGAAATAAACTCTCCATCTCTATCTAACCTTAAACATTTTATCTGCAAACCTGATTCATTCTCAACTTTTTCTTTGAAAATATTAAATTTATCAAAAGCCTCAAATTTCTCTCTAAGAAATGCCACCCACATCATCCTAGAAAATTCATCAACAAAAACTATGAAATACCTTTCACTATAGTAAGATCTTGTTTTTGTAGGACCACATATATTTGTATGCACTAGATCCAACTTCCCTTTTACTAAGTAAGATTTTCTTTGAAATTTGCTTCTAGTTTGTTTTCCCATCACACATTCTCTACACATAGTGTTAGAAGGTCTTACAATATTAGGTAGATCTCTAATTACATTTTTCATACTTGCCTTTATAATTTTATCAAAATTTATATGATGGAATCTTCTATGCCATAACCAACTGTCATCAATCTTCATAACAAAACTAGAAGCCTCCACAGTATTTAGCTCAGATACATCACCTCTTGATTTAGTACCTATTTCAATCAAATATCTTGTCTAAAATCTAATAGAAAATTTACCATTATTGAAATTCAAATGATAAACCTTGCCTACAAGTTCTCCAACACTCAAAAATTTATGCTTAAGTCCATCAAAAAGCAATGCATCATCAGTATTAGTTTTACCATCAAGAGAAATTGATCCCACTCCAATGATAAACTTAGGAGTATTGTCACCAAATCTGACTACACCACAATCATGCTTAGTTAGCTCAATAAACTTATTTCTATCATCAGTCATAGGATGTGAAAGACCACTGTCTATGATCCATTCAAATTTATTTTCAACATGTGAAACTAGGGCTTTCTCTTCATGAATAGGTTCATCTTCTTTAATAGAAAAAAATCCAACTTAATCATAATCCATAGTATCATCATCAGACACACCTTCACTAGCATAGTACCATTCCTTATCCTTGGAGTAATTAGGTCCATGAAACTTAGATTTATGTTTAGGAACCCTTGTAGGAGATATACATGCAAAATGACCTATCTTATGACATGAAAAAAGAATTTAGAGGTAACTTTCCTTCAAAAGTTTGCCCTTACCTATATTTTCTCTTCTTGCGATCATTGCCACAATTTCATCTAATTTCCTCTCTTCTTCCTGTATCTTTTCCCATTCATCGGCATATTCACCAAGATCTTCACGTAAGTCACTTTTTCTGGTGCTCAGAAGACTTGATAAAGTCTTTTGTGATTATGCACAGTCGCCTTGAATATTGATTCAGTCTTAGGTAATGAATCTCCTAGCTCCACAGCCTCAAAGGTAGTTAATTTAGTAATCAACATCTCTCTGTTGAAATTCGTCGTCAAAGGTATGATCTCCTCTATCACTTGCACTTTAGTTTTGTAAACAGGTGTCAAAGATATAATAATTTTTGTGATCAATTCTTCTTCACTATAGGTGCCTCCAAAATTTCTAGTACCTATAACAACCTCAGTAACCCTCTGTAAAGATGCTCTAACATTCTCACCATCTCTCATTTCAAGAATTTCTATCTTTTTCTTCTAGTTTTGTAACTTCGCATGCTTAGTAAACTTATCTCCTTCATATGGTGCCTCTAATCTTGACCAAAATTTATGTGCAGAATCCAAATCTTTAACCTCTGTGAATTCTCCTTCATAGAGTGCACTAATCAGTGCTTCTCTTGCATTCATGTTACAAGAAAACAACTTATTTTCATCATCAGTAGCTTTATCCAATTCATCTTTAGTCTTGATCAACTCATCTTTCTTTGTAATCATCTAGTAGTCAATTCCCAAACACAACAGATGGGTTTTCATCTTGTTCTTCCAACTATCAATATTTTCAGGATCAAACTTCGGACTTTCCTTCCTGTAGAATGCCATCTTCAGGATCACCTCAAGTTGTTAAGCTTTCTCTCTAAGGACCAGAAGCTCTGATACCAAGTGTTAGCAATAATAGATCACCAATACAACTGAGGGGGGTGGGGGGAATCAGTTGTATGTCATAACATTTAACTTTATAAACCGAATGATAAATTCAATATTGAACACAATAATAACAACATCATAGCACAACCAATTGTTGTCAAGGAAACCCTGTTAAGGGAAAAAAAAAAAAAAAAAACCCAATGGGAATTAGACCCCATAATAATGCACTGAAAGCATAGTATCCCTGTTAGGAGATTTGGCCATGTTAGGAGCTGATTATTACATACAGTACACAGTCCCTATTAAAGGAAAGACCCTATTTGAAGTCAAGAGAAACAACAAGGTCATTGCCCAAGCTCACTACCTAAAGAGGGTTAAATCCACCTTCAGGACTCACTATCAGAGATATAGATATAAAGATACAATATCTAGTGAACTGACTGATAGAAACAACTTTTCTTAAATAGTTCCAATTAAGTTCATAAATTACTATCTCTTCTCTACATCCAGCATACTTCGCAAATACAAGCCGACAACTTCCACATCTGCACTTCCATACATCCACAAGAGAAAACAACTCTCCTTTGTACATATTACAAATAAGAAACTAGGTCGGCTAATTAAGACTTCCCCAATGCACAAATAATTACATAATCCCTTGCTAAGATACACATGATACCTTTAAAAATTAAACATCAATTACAAATCATCAAATATAATCCATGATCCATAATCCACGCTCTCTATCCAAATACACGCTACATCTCTGAAGTCAGCCCCAAATAGGTCTTCTCCAGAACACACACCACAACTGATATCACCAAGATTCTAATGACCCAAGAATCATAAAAACCCATTCCTCAATAATTTTCCTAACATTCCCCAAGCTCACATAACATCAAACGTTCTCGCACCCAAGTTATCCACAAAACTCAGAGACTAACACTGTCACTATTCTGATAACAGTCTCCACCGAAACCACTGTAACTCAAACAAATAGAAACATAAACTCAAGTGACCTTAGATATAAGATCCCATATTGTCTCTTAATACATACTTGTGCTCACATCCTTTGATAGTTATTACAGTTTCTGTACATGATTATCAATCTTGCCTGCGCCTAAGACAACCAGTCTGACTGAGACTTCAACCGAACATATGTTGACATCAATGACAAAAATTCAATGCCAACAACTACAATAGAAGCCAATTCCAATATTTTTTATCTGACTTATTAGTTCATTCATTACAATGACCTTCCATTCCACCATATCAATCCATGTGCTAGATTCATTCTCATCCTTATTATTGATTATTCCCTCACTAATAAAAACCCCCACAGGTAACTTGAGTAATTGAAACTTCTTGTATGTCATGCAAAATCATTGGAAATTACCTACTTGCACAACAAAACTTAAAATGACACACGCTTAGGGGAAGGAGAACTTTGAGATGCATTTTATTCTCCACTTGTCGATCCTTTTGATGTAGAGGAAGTACCACACTATTTTTTCCTCTTCTAAAGTCATCTCCTTGTTCTATCCACCACATGTGAGGTTCTACTTTTTATATCAAAAGTCTTCTTACTTCACCAATAGAGGTGTGAAATAGGTCCCAGAGCAATGTTGCGATAGATCTCATCAACCAAATCCAAACCATCATAAATTGTATTTTTAGGAATAGCAAAACCCACTCGAAAGGATACATCTTACTCCAACATTAACCTCATGTAATATCTCTTCTAGACCTCCCTCATATCTACACAATCTTCCTTTTAATCTTCTAGTTGGGGCTCATGTAGATATGACTTCCCTCCATGAAAATGACCATATACATAATGATCAATTTCATAATAAGACCTTCATAATAGAAGCTGAAAATCAAACTTTGATAGAAATTTCTTTGTCATCTTGGCAACCTTATTGCTTTTACAACTAAAATATTGTAGGCAAATTTGAATGGGCACCTCTTTTTCTTTATTTTTTCTACATATCTAATGTTCACCTTTTCTATCTTCCGACATACTTCTAGGAATACAAAATAATTAGAGACATATCTCAGCAATTTGGATGGGGTATTTTAAAAAATCCCAATTCTCAAATACAAGAAACTATCAAACTGAATGAAATAGCTCCAATATTGAGTCACCAAAGCTGGAGCTTTAGATGAAAACCTTTTCTTGGAAACTCTTTAATTATTTTAATAACCACCCACAAAAATGCATCATTCACACAGACATAATTTTCACCCTTCTATCTTCTACAACTACGGAAAATAATCATACATAGCTATATCTCTCATTGCAGATTCTACCATTTGCAAACTAGGCTAGGCAACTTCTCTACTAGCAAGCACATATATAAAAACTGCATACATAAGGATCCCTCCCCCCTCCTCATGGCTAAGTAGATTCTCATGCAAATGATGGTTGATCAGCTTGGCCCAGTCAATTTACTCACTATCAAAAATCATAGTTATCATGAATTCACACATTCAGAAACAAAATTTCCTCGACTCTGCATTGCTGACAACACAGTGTAACAAGGTGATTGCATCAGAAATTTCATTCATGAAATTCTCTCCTTTTAAACTTGAAGGAAGCTTATGCTTGACTTTCCTCTTAACCTCCAGCTAGGAACTTGTAATTTGACTCAAACACCAATCTTTTCTCTCAAAAAATAGTACAGACTAAGTTTAATAGATACATTTATAAATGACTTCTGTTTAGGAAGAGCCAGTGCTTGTGACACAACTTCAAGGCAAATTTCAACAAAAACCAAACCATTGGAAGTTCGAATTTCACATCTCTTAGAGTCGTAATGATTGACACAAGAAAAAAATCAATTCAACACAAGGAACTGTAGGTGGGAAACTACCTTCTTCAAGAAGACTAAGTTCTTTAGAAACTTCTCAAGAATCTCAGAGTTATATTCTTCTCTCATTCTCCTCATAATGCCATTAACACCCACATCATGTAACTCTGTGTCTTTGATCCTTTGTAGGCTATTATCTATAGCATGTGACATTAGAAAGGCTTGGGTTTGGAATTCTAAGTACAAAAGGCAAAGTATCGAGGTTTCTCCAATTATGGTTACTATACAATGGCTACACCATAGAAATTCACAAAACACAATCACGAGGTACTCAACAAATGACTACACATGATATGACCCAAAGAAGCTTTACTTGCAATTAAAAAATGACAACAAACAATGGAATAAACCCTTACCCTAACTTATTTACTACACACCTGAAAATTTTCCCCTCACCACAAAACTAGAGACTTCACTCAACTACCTCCTCAAATCGAAAACACATTTTTCCTATTTGGATACTTAAAAAATTTCCTATATTACCAACACAAATGTTACTAAGTATTGGGTCATTTGAAAGGGACAAATGAAGCCTATTAAAATCGGCATCATAGGAACAACTTAACTCACACCTTATCCAACACAACTCTTCACACCACCGTTAACTGACAAATCCCCGTCACAAAAACGAATAAATTTTTGGCCTCAAACAACTTCTCCATGCATATCATCACACGCCATTACACAACTTCCCACATCTCGGTGAAACCTCGCAAATCAAAAAGTTATATTGGCAATCACATATTCGTCTCACCTCTACAAACTATTTCCATACTCACGTGCTAAAATTCCCATCACAAGAACAAATAAATTTCCGACCCCAAACAACTTCTCTACATAGAACATCACATGGCATTACACATCCTCACAAATCAGAGAGTTATACCGGCATCACATAATTGTCTCACTTTCACAAATTGTTTCCATACTCGCCCGCGACACGCAACATCTCGTCCCGCAACTTCTCATAATCCATCTGCCGGAATTGGACAACTTTCTCGCAGTGAGACTAGACAATTTTTCGACACTAAACAATTTTTCGGCGATGAAAATTTCAAACTCATAGCCTATCGACTAAATTACATTGGAAAATATGGTTTTACAATCTCCATATAAACATTGATACGACTTTTATAAAATATGTCAGAAATCTGAGAAACTAGTGCGTGTCCGGCGAAAAATCTCCGTCCTTTCCACGAACCTTCATGCTGTGTTTGAGGGACTGAATGCCCAGCGAAACTTCCATAAAGCGAGTCGGTGAGAGGATGACTCTTCTGGAAAGGGAAGGCCAGCGCTACAAAATTGTCTGCATGGGTTGCCTGGTAACTTCATTGTGATTGCCTGGCAGCTTCCTCTTGCAGCTCGCCGACAGCTCATATCATAAAACGTGACTCCTATGGTAAATTTGTAAGAGATGCGGACCATGACTATTAGTTATTAGTGCTCATCGTGATGTCGCCATTCCGTGAATCTGAGTCTTACAAGTGGAAGTGGGTCACGCTGTCTAAATCGCGATGTCACCGTCCATTGAATCTGAGTCTTACAAGTTGAAGTGGGGCGCGCTCCCGTAAATTTCAAAGTGATGCAGATGACTAAGTCAGGCTGGATGAGATATTGCGTGTTCAAAGGAGTCATTCGAATACTCATTGTCTGAGATATTGCGTGTTCAAAGGAGTCATTCCAATACTCATTGTCTGTATTGGTTGACTCTGAGTATTAGGAGCTCGTGAGTCAGTCATGAGGAAGCACCCTCGAAAGAATCACACACCTTCGCTTCCGTAATGTGATGGAAATATGATAAAAGGTAGTTGTCTAATGTGTAGAAATTCAACATGTCCATATGATTCTGCCTTGTCTATTTAGGTTTCTTAACTCTCTCCACGCTATGCTTCAACTACATGGTTAGAACCATCTCAACTATGACTGAACCAATGTAGTTGAGACACTCTTACATGCACATTATATAAAAAAAACTAATTAGTCTTGAATCATCATAATTATCAAGATAACGAATACATCTAACGTTCATAAATTATAATTTGATAATAATCAAACAGAATGAGAAATTCTATTAAAAAAGTTATGGCAGGAGAAATTTCCACGTCAGAACTTCACAAATTTATGACATCATTCATTGAAAGAGCTTCAATACAACCTTAACCTCCACATGTACCTTCTATTGAAAGCAATTTCAATCCATTGGAAGCCAGCATCTGAAAACATAAAACATTCGCGAGACTTGAGGAATTCATGTCAAGGGGTTCCTCGCTTGAAAAATAGCCTATCAACTAATAAGCTTTTTGACTTTATTTAGAAAATTAGCAAAGTAGCCCAGTCTAGCTACCTTTGGAATCTATCATGTGTAGCCTCTTCACACTTGACTCTCACAACTACCTAGTCTCACTTGATATGGGCACATTGGGCAAGGGATTATATCAATATTAATCCTTTAGTTTGATCACTTCTAATGCCTCTCTTCATGCCCATATGTTTCATCCTTGTCTGTTTAGGCCACACTAAGCTCTAACTACATCATTATGGTCATTTCTATTATAACTCAACAAATGTAGTTGAGACACTCATACGCACATTAAAAACACAAATAAAAAAAAATTAATTAGTCTTGAATCATCATAATTATCAAGATGATAAATAAAACATCCAATGTTTAATAATTATAATTAGTCAAGCATGGTGATAGCATATGAGTTCATGATCTTCTAATAAGGGTTTATTGGGGCTTAAGAAGCCATCATCACTATTTTTAAATTTATATTCTAGAAAGCCTCACAATAGTTATGTTACTCGACTCTCCTAGCTTTACTTGGTTTTAGGATCCTATAGTAGCTCTACCAATCTTAGTGACTTGGAGCCGTCCCTTAGGCCTCTCCCTCATGTTTGTCTAACCCTCATCTTGCTATCAATCTTACCCTACTATCTATGCCTTGGTAACCTCCTTCTCTTTGAGATCCGTACACATATGAGTGGCCCTAGATATCTAGATATCATCTCTGAGATAAATAACTATAGTCAAGATCTCCCACCATCACATTGAAAACTATGTGGTCATTCTCACATCAACTACCTCTAAGGTCAAATTTGTATCTTATTCCACATCATCATTGTTATAAGATGTCTACAATATTGTTCCATTGGAGGTGTCATGGCCTTGGCACACTCTAGTGATAGTGCAAGTATGTCAATATGGTCTAAGTTCAACCCATGAGCCACTTCTCTTTATAAAACAATTTGTTGAATTGAATTATTTTGAAACCTCCACCCTTCTTTGCATCAATATTTATTAAAAATATATTAGAAGAATATTTTACAAAAATTGAAAAAATTAAATCAAAACATTTTTAAAAATCATAAAATGTCCTGACAAAAATCTAAAAGAATTAAAACATTTTCAAATATAAATAAAAATGATAAAATTTTCAAAAATAAAAAGTATTTTGACAAAACACAATCAAACCTTTGGACTTAGCATATCATACCTCAACAAACAAGCTATCAAGCTAGTCTACAATCATTTGATCAATTGCCTAATCAACATTGACAATATTTATCAACTAACAATTATTTTATATAACTGATGAATCCTTCTTGAAACTAGACATTATCAAAATCTATCGTTTGTCTTGTATAGGATGAATCCTTGTTGAGATCAAAGGTCTTCATTATTATCAACTTATCAATAATACTTAACTTTAGCAAGCGATCTAAATGATTGTTGACTTGTTTGGTCAATAAGTCTTATGTTTTATTTGATTTCATATTTTTGTCTTTGATGACATGCTTTCTATGCTTCTCAAGAATGTCATTAACTGCGGAATCTATGATGGGGCATATTTACTTGATTGTTGTTTGTGGATTGTTCTTTAATAAGATGATGACTCATCTTAGGACATGATTATCTAAGGCTATTGAGGACATATGAGTCTAGAGTGAATAGGGGCATTCCTTATGTGCAAATGGTATGTAAGTTATCCACTTTTTATTATAATTTCATGTTTTCATCTGATGGCTATAGTAAGCTTAATGATAATATAGCAACTAAAAAGCACAAGTTTTCATCATTTCCTTTCCATCTATTCATCACCTTCATATTCATCTCTATTGGAATACTCCCAAGAGATAACTGAGAGCGGGGGGGGGGGGGGGGGGGTGAATCAGTTATCTGCTAGTTTTAGTTCTTTTCTCTAATTAAGTATATAATAACATTAAGCATATATACAACAAGATAACATAGAATAGAACACCACAATTTTGGTTATGGGGAAACGAAAATAGGTAAAAACCCCGGTGGGAATTAGCACCCACAAAGAACTGTACTAGAGTATAATAATCCCTGTTAGAAGATCTTACAACCCTGTTAGGAGTTGATCTTTACAATGCAATAAGTACAATGACCTGGTTAAGGGTCGGACCCTATTAGGGGTCTTTTACAAATAACCCTGTTAGGGGTGAGGAAACACTGTCCAAAAGCACACTGCTAAAATGATGAAGGTTGCAACCTTCAGTAAAATAGATATACACTATATCTGATAATGAACTGTTTGAGTAGACCTATTGTCTTGATTAGTTCCAGTGAATTGTATGCACTCTCTCTTCTTCACATAGATCTTTAACTAATGAATGAAATAGCTTTACTATCCCGAAACAACTAGCATTCTGCTCTGTTCTTTTTCTGTCTCTTTTCTTGTCATTCACACTTACTGATCACAAATGAACTGCTATATGTATCTTCTCCAAAAGATATGATCATGTCAGTTATAGGAATCCCTTCAATGCTTCTCTTATCAGCTAAACTAAGCACGCAACATAATTAGAACTGCGCAACTTAAAATGAATACACGCATCACTTCACATAGTTGGCTCCACCAAGATTACCCAAATGTCACACTTTGGATAAACACATTTAGTGTCTTTGGTTAATCATCTTTGACTCATAAATAAACATGAATCTTAACATGCATATCCCATAGATAGGCACAATTGAAGAATCAATAAGATTATTGTCAGCTTTCTGAAAATAATCCCCTAAAACTGTGGCTGGTAAACAAAGTAAGATAGCTCAACTGTAACTGAACTTCTGAACTGTAACCGAACTTCTAAATCTACGTGTATGAACATGGTATAATAAATATGTCTGAAACATGAAAACAACCACGCAAGACTTCAACATATCCGTACTGAAAAGTGAATACAATACACTATTGTATACTATATGTTGTCATCAATGACAAACATATAGTCAACTATTTGCACAATGGAAAATCTCCAAAAATCTCCCCCTTTGACATTTATGTCAACATATGATTTAAACACCATTAATCCAAAAGTGTCTTCTTTCTTTTTACAATCTTCTCAATATCCTCATCAAAGGTTCCTCTTCACTATTGCATCTCCTTTGACTATGTTTTTATTTTCATGACTATATACTCCCCCAGAGTATATGCTCCCCCTTTGACATCAATGGCAAAGGATGCCAGATACAAATAAGCACAGGTACTACTCCAGAAGTAGAGTATTCAACCACTCATCAGTCACCAAGGACTAATGCATTTTCTATGAGTTCTTAATTAGACTCAGGAAAGGGAATTACTCCCAGCTTCTTCCTAAGATACTCAAAAGTATATTTTGATAAAGGTTTCATAAATATGTCTGCCAACTGATCTTTGGTGCTCACATAATCCTTCTTCACTTCTCTTTCTGCAACTTTTTCTCTTCAAAATGATATTTTATTTCTATGTGTTTTGTCTTTGCGTGCATCACAGGGTTCCTTGACATATTAATAGTGCTAGTGTTGTCACAATGAATGACAATAGGATAATTAATCTGAATTCCAAAGTCTTTAATCATCTGTTTGATCCAAACCATTATTGAACAATTTAATGTGGCTGCTACATACTCAGCTTCTGTTGTTGACTGAGAAATAAAGTTTTACTTCTTGCTTGTCTAAGTAACCAACCTGTCTCCAAGAAATACTGCTCCTCCTGAGGTACTCTTTCTGTCATCAATGCAACCTGCCCAATCTGCATCTGTGTACACATGAAGTTGTACATTTTCTTAATTAGGATACCATAAACCATAGTCTATAGTTCCCTTTAAATATCTGAATATTCTTTTTATTGCCATTAAGTGATTCTACTTTGGTTTAGCTGCAAATCTTCCAACAATGCCAATTCCATTAGAAATATCTAGTCTAGATTGAGTGAGATATATGAGTTTTCCAATCATGGACTTGTAAAGTGTTTTTTCAACTGTTGTGGAGTCATTATTTTTAGAAAGCTTGCTTCCTGTTATCATAGTAGTGCTTACTGGCTTGCAATCTTCCATTTTGAATGTCTTCAATATCTCCTTCACATATTTAGAATGATTTATGAATATACCTCTGTCTGTCTACATTACATTTAGTCCCAAAAAGTATTTTATAGGTCCAATCATGCTCATTTCAAATTCACTCTGCATCTCTTTAGCAAATTCTGCACTAAGCTTGTCATTACCTCCAAAAATAATGTCATCAACAAAGATAGCAACATGTAATAATCCTTCAGGTGTCTCTCTAATGAATAAGTTGCAATCTGCTGCTCCCTTTTTGAATCCAATCTTTTTCAAGTAACCATCAAGTCTCTCATACCATGCTCCTGGGGCCTGTTTAAGTCTATAGAGGGCTTTCTTTAGTCTTCATACCATGTCTGGTTTATTTGAAAGTTTGAATCCTTCAGGCTGCTCTATGTAAACTTCTTCCCTCAAGTCACCGTTCAGAAATGCTGACTTGACATCCATCTGATATAATTTGAAGTTCTTGAATGTTGCATAATCTAAAAACAACTTTATAGCTTCCAATCTACTCACAGGGGCAAATGTATCAGAATAGTCAATTCCTTCTCTCTACGCATATCCTTTACATACCAATCTTGCTTTGTTTCTTATCACTATACCATCTTCATTCATTTTGTTTCTGAATACCCACTTAGTTCCAATCACATTTTTGTCACAAGGTCTAGGGACCAATTCCCATGTGTCATTCTTAATTATTTGATCTAATTCTTCTTGCATTGCATTTTTCTAACATTACACGCATCTTCAACACTTAAGGGTTCAATTTGTGAAAGTAAACATACCTCTTCATCAACGGTTGAACCTTTTGCTCTGGATCTTGTCAAAACTTTACTGCTTTGATCTCTAATGATATCTTATTTTGAATGGTATCTAGATGTGTATTTTGAGATTTTAGGTGTGACGCTCTCATCTATAATTTGTGACTCTTCTTGACTTGGTCCAAGGTTATTGTATGATACATCAATACTGTCAAACATTTCTTCAATAACTATTTCTTTGTTGATAGGTCTAGGTTCATCTTCAATCATAGGTGCATATTCATAATATCTCTCTTGAATCATGAAATTCTCATCAATCTTCACATGTGCACTTTCAATGATTTTCTTCAACCTTAAATTAAAACATCTATAATATTTTATCTTAGTAGAGTAACCAAGAAAAATACCTTCATCGCTTCTAGCATCAAATTTACCAGCACCATCATCTCTCTTGATGTAGCACTTGCTTCCAAAGATTCTAAAGTATTTTACTGTAGGTACATTACCAAACCAAAGTTCATAAGGTGTTTTGTCTGCTCCTAGTCTTAGTTGAATTCAGTCGATAGTATAGACTGTTGTATTGACTGCATATCTCCAATAGGTGTGTGCAATGTTTCCTTAAATCATGATAGTGCGCGCTGTGTCAAGTATTATCATGTTTCTTCTTTTTGCAATTCCATTTTGTTGAGGGGTTCTGGGTGCACTTAGTTGTCTTTTGATCCCATGTTCTTTGCAGTACTCAAGAAACTTGTCAGAGGTGAATTCTCCTCCTCTATCAGATCTCAAACATTTTATATTTAATCCAGACTCATTTTCAACTTTAGCTTTGAATATTTTGAACCTCACAAAGCTTTAGATTTATCTTTCAAGAACGCAACCCACATCATTCTAGAGAAATCATCAACAAAAAAAATAAAATACCTTTCACCATAGCATGATCTTGTTTGAGTAGGTCTACATAAGTCTGTATGCACTAGATCTAATTTGTTCTTTGCAAAGTTCTATTTTCTTCTGAATGAGGTCCTCATGTGCTTTCCCATCACACATTCCCTGCATATAGTATCAACAGGTCTTGCAATACTAGGAAGGTATCTTACTTCCTTTTCATTTCTTATCTTTACTATGTTGTCAAAATTGATATGACAAAGTCTTTTGTGCCATAACCAACTATCATCCACTTTTGCAACAAAACAACTTACTTTAGAGTTAAGCTGAAAAACATTACCCTTGGTATTTGAACCTGATGCTATCATGTCTTCTTCTTTTTTGATAATAACGCACCTGTTGTTTTTGAATTCTAACTAATATCCTTTATCAAGCAATTTTCCAACACTTAGTAACTTATGATGTAACCATCAACATATAGAACATCATCTATTTTGTTATTTCCATCTAAGGTGATAGATCCTCTACCTATGATAGGTTTGGGAGTGTTATCCCCAAATCTAACCATGCCACCTTTGTACTTATCTAGATGTACAAATCTATCTTTGTCTCCTTTCATGTGATGTGAACACCCGCTATCTATGATCTAGTATGTTATAATGTCTACTTGTGAAACTAAAGCCAATTCTTGTGCTTTCTTATCATCTTCAATTTCTATTTCATTAATCATTTTTCCCATATCTTTAATTGCAACGAATCCAATTTCATCTTCTCTTGAATCATCATCAGTCACACCATCTTCATCATGATAAAATTCCTTAGTATATTTGGGTTTGTAATCTGATTTGAACTTCTTGACTCTTGTAGGACACTTGGATGCAAAATGGCCAACTTTGTTGCATGAAAAACATTTGAATGGTAGATGTCCTTCATATTTTCCTTTACCTTTCCTTTCTTTCTTAGAAATCATAGCAATGATTTCTTCTAGTTCTGTATCAACTTCTTATTTCTCAATATTACTAGAGATGCTCAAGGATTTCTTACCATGGACTGAGGCTTTGAAAGTTGTTTCAATTTTAGGTTCTGTCTTCAATCTTGATATCTCAAATGTTGATATTTTGCTGATCAAGGTTTATTTTTTGAAGTCCTTTGAAAATTGCATGGTTTCATCCAAGATGTTTATCTTGCTTTCATAATCTTATATCAATCTAGTCATCAGTTTGTCCATTATATCTTCCTCTGAAATTTCTCCATCATTGTTTCTGATTCCTGAGACTGCTTCATTAATCCTCTGATTGTAAGCTCTGATGTTTTCTTCAGGTAGCATCTCTAAATTGTTGTATCTTTTCTTCCATGTCTTTCTACGTGCATTCTTGGCTTGGATGTCTCCTTAAAACATGTCTTCTAGGTATTTCCATATTAAATATGCTTTGTTTGCGTTCTTGATCTCAGAAAATTCACTGTCGGATAACACACTGATTAGGGCTTCTTTGGCAATTGCATTTTGGGTGAATACTTCCTTTTGTTTATTAGTAGAGTCTTCTTCTGCAAGGTCTTTCAAGGTAGGAACATCAATTGCATGAGTAGCAACCTCATAGATCTTAAAACCAATATACTGAAGATGTGCTATCATTTTGTTCTTCCAGTCAAGATAATTCTCTCCATCAAACTTAGGACTCTCTTTCCTGAAGTACGCCACTTGATCTACCTTAAGCTGTTAGGATTTCTCTCCAAGGAACTTGGCTCTAATACCAATCATTGGAATAGTCCCAAGAGATAAATGAGAGGGGGGGGTTGAATCAGTTATCTACTAGTTTTAATTCTTTTCTCTAATTAAGTATAGAATAATATTAAGTATATATACAACAAGATAAGACATAATAGAACACCATAATTTTGGTTATGGGAAAACCAAAAAGGTAAAAACCCTGGTGGGAATTAGCACCCACAAAGAACTGTACAATAGTATAATAATCCCTGTTAGAAGATCTTACAACCCTGTTAGGAGTTGATCTTTACAATGCAATAAGTATAGTAACCTGGTTAAGGGTCAAACCCTGATAGGAGTCTTTTACAAATAACCTTGTTAGGGGTGAGTGTTGATATTGCTGATACGCAATGCAACCAAGATCACCTGCATGCAAGACCATTACAAAGAAGAAGAAGACAGAAAGAGGATAGAAGTGATCAGACAGCTATGGCGACCAAAATGAAAGAGACTGCAAATCCATTGAAACAGAAATAATTTCTATTAACTAAATGATTTACAAAGTAATCTCCTTAAGAAATACAAAGAGGACACTCCTTATAAAGGATGTCGAAACCCTAAACGGGCAACTGCTAGGAAATAGAAACTTTCCTAAAACTAAAGAACCTGCCTAAGTGAAACTTAAGCACTAAAGAGCAATTGCTAAATTACTCTAACACCCCCCCTTAAGTGTAACTTAGGGAGAAGCAAAACTGCTAAACTACTGCAGAAAGCAGGAAAGAAGGGTCCCGACAACTAGGCCTGATCAGGTACCCAAAACATAAAGCAGAAAAGAATAGAGCAAGAAGCATCTCTGAAGCATGTCTGAAAACTCTGTCAGAAGATACTGCTGGAACCCCCACGGAAGTACATGATCAGGTAGAGAAGACATGTGTCTGAAGAGCTGATCAATCGAAGAGGTGACCTCCAAAAGCAGGAATGAATGAGTGTCTATATAGTAGATGATCCATCTCACCGAAATGCATAGGTG
>MU227220.1:719344-732638 GCA_018584345.1 Thuja plicata
AAGAAATACAAAGAGGACAATCCTTATAAAGGATGTCGAAACCCTAAACGGGCAACTGCTAGGAAATAGAAACTTTCCTAAAACTAAAGAACCTGCCTAAGTGAAACTTAAGCACTAAAGAGCAATTTCTAAATTACTCTAACAGTGAGGACTCACTATCCAAAAGCACATTGCTAAAATGATGAAGGCTGCAACCTTCAGTAAAACAAATATACACTATATCTGATAATGAACTATTTGAGTAGACCTGCTGTCTTGATCAGTTCCATTGAATTGTATGCACTCTCTCCTTCTTCACATAGATCTTTAACTGATGAATGAAATAGCTTTACTGTCCCAAAACAACCAGCATTCTGCTCTATTCTTTTCTGTCTCTTTTCTTATCATTCACACTTAGTGATCACAAATGAATTTCTATATGTATCTTCTCCAAAAAATATGATCATGTCGGCTATAGGAATCCCTTCAATGCTTCTCTTGTCGGCTAAATTAAGAACGCAACATAATTAGAACCACGCAACTTAAAATGAATATACACATTACTTCACATAGTCGGCTCCACCAAAATTACCCAAACGTCACACTTCGGATCAAACACGTTTAGCGCCTTTGGTTAATCTTCTTTGAATTATAACTAAACATGAATCTGAACACACATATCCCATAGATAGGTGCAACTTGAGAATCAATAAGATTACTGTCGGATTTCTAAAAATAATCCTCTGAAACTATGGCTAGTAAACAGAGTAACATAACTCAACTGTAACTGAACTTCTGAATCTCTGTGTATGAACATGGTATAATAACTATATATAAAACATGAAAACAAATGTGCAAGGCTTCAACATATCCATATTGAAAAGTGAATACAGTACACTTATGTATACTATATATTGTCGTCAATGACAAACATACAGTCAACTATTTGCACAAAGGCAAATCTCCAACAATCTCATTCTTCATATACATGTGTTGGAAAAAGACATTGTTCTTGTTAGATTCTATGTTGTCATTGATGGAAACCATACATGATTATGGATATTACTTATCATATTGAGTTTATACTTAAGGTTAGAGTACAAATTTGGCCAAGTATGTGAAAATTGGCATAGTGTACAGGGTTCAGTATATGGATCGATACAAGAATGTTTGATCAAGTTTTTAGGTGCAAACCTAGGAGGATCTTCATAGAGGTATTTATTGGGATTAATGGGAAATGTGTACTGAGAGGGGAGGGGTGAATTAGTACCTCTAAAACTTTTGTATCCTTTTACAATTAACCTTTGTGTAATCAATTGTGTATCCAAACAATCTAATCTAAACTATCTTGATGTGAGTTATATCAATTCATTAACTTAACATACTTGTGAACATTCATAGAAACATTCATGAAATTAATTGACACATAACACAAGATATGATATCACAAAAAACTCCTGTTAGGAAGTAAAAACTACGGTGGGGATGACACCCACAAAATCTTCACTATCTGCAGATTAGAAGGCGCTGGTTAAGGCTTACAATTTGATCACTTCTAATGATCTACCCAGTTAAGAGTATTGGTGGATAGCTGTTAAATTATACTATGTTAGGAGCTTTAGCAATACTATTAAGTGTGCACTTAGTTAAGAGATTTGTAGTTGGATTGTTAAATCCACCTTCCTTGAAAGGATTTTTACACTTTGCTCCACTTGTTAGAATGATAGAAAGTTACAAATTGCCCCTGTAAATGCAATCTCCTATTGGTAATACAGATCCAATTTAATTTACATGAAAAATATTATCACCTAATTGTGATTGAATAATACCTCTGATTCTCAGTAGTCTCTTTTCTTGGTTCTGATAACCAAATTCACCTTTTGTTGTTCTGGTTCTTGAAACTTTCAATATAATCCATAGATGTGCTCATTTGCTTCATTCATTTTCTCCTCTCTTTTCACATCCTTTCTCATCCTCATTTTAATGAATGATTGCATCATCTATTTATAAGATGGATCGAATTCATTAAGTTTCACGAATAACAATGTTAACTCTGAGATCAAGTTTACAACTTGTACCTAGATCTCCTAGTTTATGTGTTTTAAATTAGTTAGACTGATTAAAACACTTAAATTCATGTTTCTTGTCCCTAAATAAATGGATTTAAAAAAAAATCAATATCCTATAAATAGAATAAGACTGCTTTATCTGATGTGGAAGTTAGATCGACTTTTTGTGGGCTACAACTGATTCTCGGTTCCTGACGGCTGGTTATGCTTCTGTAATTAGTTGACTGTCTTTATATTTTTTTTGGTCGGTTTACTCTTTAACTATCTCTTGGTCTGCACTGTATCCTGCATGTCAGGTTCCTCTATCGGGTTCCTCTTTATCCTCCTGTCTTTGTATTTTTAGTTTACACACTAAGTTGTATCATCGGTTCTCTTTGCACTTAGTCATCTTCGGTGATCTCTTTCTATTTGATATTTTTTTCTCTATCCTATCTTTTGGTGTATGTTTACCGAAAGTGTTGTTTTCATACTAATGGAAAATTAATGTAATCAATATCCCCCTTTGACATTAGTACCAAAAACTGATATGTGCAAAATACTAACAAAATATTATGTATATACAACATAGATAATCCTTAGTCATTTAATGACTCCCCCTATGTATATGCCGATATATTTGTACATATGATATCTTTCCCTCTATATGTACATATACATATCTTTGTCCATCTGAATATATATCAATTTCCCCATATGAATATACATATACATATCATATTCCCTTTGTACATTATATAATTCATATCATTTCCCCCTTTTTTGATATTAAAGGCAAAGGTCAATACCTTATAGTTTATCAAAAATGTGGGAGTGTGAAGACTTCATGTCTTCCATCATTTTCTTATGGTGCATTGGTCCTTTAAGTTCTCAAGAGCGATGTTCTCGAGTGTGATCTTGGAGTGCATGTCATAGATGTTGTCTTCTACAGACATCTCGAGGGTCCCTATCAGTTGCCTTGCTGAACTGATGTGTTGTTGGAGTAGTGTAAGGTTCGGTAGAAGTTGACCTTGAAGCTCAGTGACTTCTTCCCTAAAGTGTGTCTCTTCTTTCCACAGTTCTTTCCTTAACCTTTTGATCTCAATGATTTTTTCATAATGAAACTTAATTGCATTGTCTCCATTGGTGGTTAAGTTATTAGTACTGTTAGCTAGATCTGTATCCAACTTTGCAATGTTGTCACTATTCTCTTTAGTGAACTTTTCTAATGTGCTCAATTGTTGAATCAAGGTTATAGCTTCAGTTATAATTGGATCTAATTCAGTAATGAATTCTGATAGCTTTACCTTGTTGACTACCACTTCTTGGCTGATGTTTTCAATAAGATTTTGCTTGTAATTCATCTCTAATCTCTCCTCAATTGCCTTCTTAGCATCAATATTCTGAGTTGTTATTGCTTCGGTGAGTGTGGCTAATTGATCTAGAATTGGCTTGTCCTGATCAAAATCTACATCGGGTACAATCTAGTGCAAGATGTCCCTAGTTGTTGTGAGTACCAGTGAGTTTCTGTGTTGTTTCTTCAGCTTCTCTTGTAATGCCTTCCTTTGGCATATTTCACCGTATTCTTGTAATGCTTCAAAATCAAGTGTAGTTGGGTCACATTTTTTATGCAGAGGGTTTGACAATCTAGTGCCTTTCCTCTCCTTTGGGTGCTTGTTTGACCAAACCAACCATCCAATGGTTGTTATTTGTTGGATCTTCCACCAATTAGGATCTCCTAGACCCTCTCCACCAACTTTTCCTCTAAGGTATAGTTTGTTCTTGGAAGACTCCAAGATTTCTAACCTCAACTAATCTAACTAGTTAACCAAAAGCTTAATTTCCTTCTCTACAACTCCACCTAGATTGTCTATCCTCTACCTAGGATCTTCCCACACACTCACTGAGGCTCTCCATACACTTCGTAACCCTTTCTAGTTCATTCTACATCCATCCCAACACTCCAAGATGCTCCACCAACCCAATTGGTCTTTAACACACTAGGAGGGCTAATTGCTCAACTCCTTGTATGTCTATTTTCACCGATTTTGGCCTATTGCTTCTAAAATCCCCAAATCACACCACAAACAAACTTGAAAATATTCAAGACATCATGCAACCCCATCAGAATCCAAAACCTCTAATGGCACCCAAAACCCTACTTTCTTCTAGGCCCTAGATTATAGCCTATTAATTAGGCCTCCGGACCAATGAACATGAACAATTGCAAATATTGTCTCTAATCATTGATTCACCTCCAACCACCATTTAATCCTTTTAGGAGACTATCTAGTGCATCTAGAAATGCCACTAGTTCTTCCCCAAAAGGTCTTGGGTGCTCACACAAAATTTGTCTTCTCCCTGTCATGGCTCACCTAGTTTCACTAGTCAGCCATAGGGCTTCATTATTGGCATGTGAAATCCATTGAGACAACAACAAAAAGAAAAAAACCCTATCCACTAACCCTAACCCTACCTTCCCCATGGTTTTAGTCAAATCCATTGGAGGAAAACTAGGTTAGAGCCATTTCTATCTTGGCAACACTGTTTTGTCTCTGTCAGACCAGTGGCCTTCAAAATCTTGTAACTTTAAACCTACTAAAATTTAAAAAAATCACCTATTGCATATGAAATCTGAAAATAAACACTACACTATCATGGAGCTCGATCATCTATGCCAATCTGTATAGAAATAAAAATACAGTGTAGATTATGCAAATGGAACTACAGACATCTATACTGAGGTGTCAGAAGTAAAAGTCTCAATCCAAAATTTCATTAACCTTGTCCAATAATCGATTCCATGCTCATATACCGAGCATGGGTAGTTACCAATCAGTTTAACTACATTTTGTCATTTCTTGCAAAAGTTGTTGGAGCAACTTTTTGCATTTTGAAGCATTTTAACTTTCTACGTCAACTCGATGATTGATGTTGACTCCAGGACCCTAAATAGGATATGTAGGGTCCTAAAACATACCTCCAACCCATGTTGCACTAAAATGGAAACTTTTCCACAATTTGAAGTCAAAAGACCCAAAACCCCTAATGAGCATTAAAGCCTTTACAAACATGAAGTTAGACTAATATTGCTTCCAACCTTTTGGAACTTATTCTACCACTCACACAAACTCCTAATTTAACCCTAAACAAAACCTAAACATCAAATTGGGAGATGACTTGCACCATACTCCCCTAGACAAAATAACTCAAGTCCCTTGAGTTAGGAGGTCTTCAAAAGTGACCCCATGTTTTAGAATCTCCAGCTCTGTCATCCAAGTAGCCTCAGCTTCAGGTAATCCCTACCACTTGATGAGATACTCCTTGTAGTTACCCTTCCTTGTCTTCTTTATCACCTTAGAGTCCAAGACACTTTCCAATTGCAATGGCTTTGGGGTAGGTAAATCTTTCACCCAATCATCTTCCTCCAAATCTACAAGTGTAGACTTCCCTGTGTCTGGAGGTGATCCCCTGTTATAGGACTAGTATTCGAACTCTGATAGGACTAGTATTCGAACCCCGACAGGAGCTACACCTTTTTCTTTGGTTTTTGGGGCCGAAGCTGTTCTTCCTTTAGAATTTGAAATACCATCCCTCAGAGTCTCATTGCATGGATTAATAACGGATGAGGATTATAGAGTTGCCCATCTTCAACAATTGGAATTGTTGGAGGAACATCAAACTCAAGCCTATGATCATTTGAAAGTGTATCATAATCAAATTTCTAGGAACTATAACAAGCATATCAAGCCAAGAAACTTTCAAATAGGGGATCTAGTATTGAGAGAAAATCCAAAAAATCATGTTGATAGAGAAAAGAAAGGAAAGTGGGAAGAAAATTGGCTTGGTCCTTTTGTCATTGTTTCTTCATTTGGAATGGGGACCTACAAATTGGCTGATTGTGATGGTGATGAATTGCTAGAACCTATCAATAGCATTCATCTTAAGAGGTTCCACATCTGATTCAAAGGAAAGAGTATCAGAATAAAGAGTATAAGTTGAGAGTATCAGATGAGTCAAGCATCACCTTTGTACATGGAAAAATTCAAAAATACCAAAAACGGGAGAAAAGATCAAAAATACAAAAAAATCAAAAAACTCAAAAATACCAAAAACAGGAGAAAAGATCAAAATTACAAAAAAATCAGAAAATTCAAAAAGCCAAAAACATTTGAAAAAGAGAAAAAAAAGTGCCTTGGTAAAAACCTAGCGATAGGCACCTTGGTAGCAAAAAAAAAGAAAAAAGGAAGAGAGAAAAAAAAAAAAAGCAATAATCCCAAGAGGCGAAAACCTGGAAACAGGCGCCTTTTGTCCCTTAGGTGTTTCCTAGTTGCACTTGTACATATTGCGGTTCCTCATCTCACTTGTCCATATCCTCATTGCATCTGTCATTTGTGCATCATCGTAATAAAGTCTCAAAGCTGCCTTTTGTCACATTCTAGGTTCAGTTGCCCTAAGTTTCACACTGATCACATTTATCACTTGGGGGCACACATCATAGATTTTGGTACCAACCGGATTCAACAGTGCAACATTTTGGTCACACATTAGAAGAAGATTTTAAGATTCAGGAGAGACATTTTGGAACCTTTGATGAATATCATTGTTCAACCCTAAACAGTTTGATTGCGTAATATGCTCCTTGAGTTTCATTACCTTATTTTATCAGGATTAAAAAATTGACACACCCTAAATGATCAGATTGTCTGGAATTCTTATTTGAAAATCTTGATACATTTCAAAAACACTTGGAATTTTTGATATTTTTTTATTGGCTTTTTCGAGTCATGTTCTTTTTAGCTAATCAATGATGTTCCAACTAGATTGGCAATGATAAGAGACATGATGTTTTCTTAAGCTTCTGAGTGACTATTTTGAGGAAGATTCTTTAACTTGTGTGAATTCATCTAAGGACGTGGTCATCAAAGAACCATAGAGGACATTCATATGGGATGGAGGGTTAACCTTTTTTTGTTTATGCAAAAGGATACCTTGGTTATTTAAGTTTTCCATATCTTAATACCAACATCCACTTGCAACATTGAATCTGTTTAAACCAGTATTCATACTCCCATAGTTGGTCATTCAACTGGTGAGGGTTGTACTTGGTTTCGTAGAAGGGGTTACCACATGAGGGAAAGTCATATTCATATTCTTATGGTCACAGTAGCACTAGTAAGGATTGTATCGACTCCTAGTTCCGCCAACGCTTTATGATAAAAATATGTCTCAGTTTGCATTTCTTTTGCAAACCTCAAGGACAATTAGTTGCATTGCATTGCATCTTCATGTTAGATTAATTGCATTTTCATGTTAGTTTAGTTGCATCTTCATGTTAGATTAGTTGCATGTTTCTTTTTAGCTTAAATGCATTCTCCAAAGCTTAGTTCTCAATTGGCTTGTGTTTCTAGTAATTTTCCAAGTTCAAGGGGGGTAAAAAGTTGACAACACTTCATTAATTTATTGGTTTAAAGTCATTCAAAATGAGATTTTCCTTTGCATTCATCATCATTAGTAATTATTCATTATATTTTCATGTCAAGAGAAAAACAAGAAAAAGAAACATTAGTCATTATTCATGTATCCATATCATCATTTAGAATTGCATATCATAAGTTAAATTGCATACATCCAAAATCAAAAAGATAGTTGCATTTCATTTATCATAGCACTAAGTATTGCATTCATTGCATTGCATAATCCATACATGGTCAAATTAGAAAAGCATATAGAAATAAGTTGCATTAAAATCATTTGCATCCATTTATCTACTTCCTACTCTAAAGACATTGCATCCATAGAACAATAGAAATAAATGCATCATAGAAACATATAGATATGCATAAAAGGAAATCTCATAACATCATCAAAGGAAGAATCAAAGATCATCATAGATAACTGTCCATCATCAATGTCTATAACATAAATCAGTACATCAAAGGTACATCAATACAATGGTCCATACATCAAAGTCTTGATAAAAAAATACATATGATACATCATCAACGCTATATCCTGATATCATGGGTCCAAATCTGTCTCATGACCCAGCAGCGGCACCTGATCCATCTCCAGCTAAACCTGTGCCTAACCCCCCTGCACCATCTGGATCCCTGTCCCCTGCTCTATCTTGTGCACTAGGAGGTGCCTGAATCGTGCTCGCACTAGTAGGTAACTGAGCTAGAGTAGCTAGAAACTGCTGCAACATAGTAGAAACCTGATCCAATCTAGCTGTCATTGCAGTCATCCCTTCCTGTAAACCCCTCACATCCTGCACTAAATCATCCACAATGGGAGGAACTGGAGGTGCTTGTGATGCTGCAAGAGCCTATGGTTCCTGAGGCACTAAGGGTACCTGAGGTATCACCTGTGCCGTACTGACCTGTGGATCCACCTATGGTCTCTATCCTGAACTGGAACCTGTCTGGCCACTTGGACGCGTCTATGTCTGTGTCTGGCCCAATCTGCACCCACTATCAAGGGAGTCTGATCCTGAGCTACCTGTAATCATTCTCGTCTCTGCCTAGGCTGCCTGAATCTATCGCCCCGGTCTCTCACATGTCCACCTCTCATCCGAGGTCCAAAAACTCTTTGTACCTGAGGCACCCTAGGAGCCCTTTGAAATCTACACCTACACGGTCTATCACCATCATCCCCATTGTCACCATCATCTCCATCATCATCTGAGAGCTCATCAACATCAGGAATGGGGTCTACTAGATCAGTAAATTACACGAATTGATGTCGCAAAAACCACTCGCAATACTCAGCCGACATCCCTGCATCTGCAACCTGTGGCATCATATCCCAAACACCATACCCGAGCTGATCAATCTGCAAACAAGTTGATTGATAGTCAACCTGTGCTCCCCACATTGATCTCTCAGCCTGTACCCTAGCATAGAGTGCCATACCCTGCGGCATATCCTGCACTCGGCCGAACTAACAGAGTACTCTCCTGAAGCAAAATCTCTCAATGACTAATGATGATTGGCCTATCATCCATCTAGGTGAAAACATATATGGTAACTCATCGTCATCCTCCCGCCACCTCTCACACTGTAGATATGGCCTCCATACTACCTGATTAATATCATCAATGGTGCGTCTCCAATAATCAACTTTTCCTAGGCGATGCTGGACAACCATGTCATCATATAGAAAAGCATATGGATAACCACGGACCCGTACTCAAGCTGAAACTAGCCTCATAATAGGCAGATGCTCCCAAGTCCATAACTATAATAATACCGCACCTGCAGAAATAGCTACACTGTGCCAATACACAATCTCGTGAAGGTCATGATATAACTAAGCCAATACACAAGAGCCCCAATCCAATCTCCATGGATGTGCAATCAGGTCCTCTAAAATCTAGCCCCATCTTACTTCAAAACCATGACCTCTCCTATCTGGCAAAAGTAATCCCCCAATCACAGCTCCTAATAATGCTGGTAAAGTGGGAAATGAGGCAAACTATGCCTAAGTAATGCGTCATCATCAATGGTGTTATCTCCAAACACCCATCTGCATACACTACTATCATACACTAAATCATAATACACTCGCTCTCCATGAGTCAGGATCCTCAATAATCTATACACATCCTCTGGCATAATAGTCATCTCGCCAAGGGGTAAATGAAATGTATTATAGTCAGAGTGCCATAGCTTTCAACAAACCTCAGTTCAACTGAAACTGAGGGAGATCTAATAGGAAATTGAGTTCACATGTCTCAATAGTAGACCACTCAAAAGGCATAAGCTCATCTACTAAATCAAAAATCCAAAACGCTACACCCCGTACCCACAACTTGCGGTAATGTTCCTACATTTTGAAACAAAGTGAATCATGTTAGTTTTTCTCTTGGTGAACCATTCTACATCAATCAAAAACATTAAATCTATCTTTGCTCTAACTTGAGTGTATCAAATTATTGCTCCTAACCTCTATATTGTGAGACACAAGGATAATTCATAATCATTTTTAATCATATCTGATTGACCTATCAAACATTCAGCATTATGACTTTTCTAATATCCTAAACACTACATGACATTCTGGATGAACATTTTCTAGCTTGGAATCTAATCGGGTCATCTGGACGATCAATCGCACTGAGTTCATCTATTTCCTATATTAAATTCCAATTTTATGGTAGGCGGCACTTAATTTAGTGTACACGGCTTTTTAAGCCCCGTAGCTTTTAAATATTTAAAAGTGGCTCTTTACAAATTGGAGGCGGCGCTTAACTAATTAGGCGATCTTTTATACGCCTACATGGTTTTTCATAACTCATACGCGGCCTTTAAAAACTAGGGTTTTTCAGGTGGCTCATTACTATTTGGGTGACAATTTTTCCCTAGCTCCTGCGCGGCTAAGGATTGCTCCTACGCGGCTCTTTAACACGCAGAGGCAGCTTTTCTATGCCCTACGTGGCACTTTATCTATCATACACGACATTTTGCTAAAATTTTCCTGGAAAGGAATAAAAACATGTATTAAATGCTATTTCAAAAGCAATAAATGCACTAAGGGAGTTCAAACCACTCACCGAAGGCCCATAGTCAGGAGGTCTCTAATAGCTATGCACTCGCTCGAACCTGTGCTCTCAAATGAGGACCACCGTCGCTATCAATTGTCAGAGGCTTAGAGAAAAATCTCAATAGTAAAAAGTGAAAATGAATAGTAAATTTGGGTTTTTCAACCTATTTAAGCTATTTTAACCTATTTTATGAGATTTTTGACTCAGTCAAACCTAATCTACATATTCTGCACACTGGGACATTTGTTCAACATCTTTCCACATCATTATTATTAGAAATTCAATCATCTTGGATCTCTTCTATCAACTTTGTTCATCAATTTTTTCACCTACGATCAATATGATTTCATTTCCAAGGGGGCATCTTCATATCATCTAACTGGGATTCTGCAGCATACCTTATATCAAATCTGGGGCATTGAAATTTCAAACTTTATCAGTATAATTTCATATCATAGTATTCATATCAAGGTTTCATATCAAAGTTTCCATATCAGAGCATCATATCAAGGTTTTATATCAGGGTTTCATATCAGTATTTCATATTAGGGTTTCATATCAGGTTTTCATATCAGTCGATCAGCTCATCAGTATTGAATCAACGCTCAGGAAAATCAAGGTTTCTTTGAATCAATTCACTTCACACATTAATTCAAAGAGGGGCATTTGTAGACACCTAAAATTGACCAGATGTATCTCAAGCATTCCAAACTATAAATCTCAGCCAAATGCCTTAAAATCTCATCTCAATGCAAAACAAATGGACAAAAATCAAATCAAATTAAAAAGATCAAATAATCATGAAATCAAAAAATTCAAAAATACCAAAAATAGGAGAAAAGATCAAAAATACAAAAAAAATCAGAAAATTCAAAAAGCCAAAAACATTTGAAAAAGAGAAAAAAAGTGCCTTGGTAAGAACCTAGCGATAGGCACCTTGGTAGAAAAAAAAAAGAAAAAAAGGAAGAGAGAAAAAAAAAAAGCAATAATCCCAAGAGGTGAAAACCTGGAAACAGGCACCTTATGTCCCTTAGGTGTTTCCTAGTTGCATTTGTACATATTACGATTCATCGCCCTAATAAAGTCCCTAAATGAGCACTAAAGCCCTTACAAACATGAAGTTAGACTAATATTGCTTCCAACCTTTTGGAACTTATTCTACCACTCACACAAACTCCTAATTCAACCCTAAACAAAACCAAAATATCAAATTGGGAGGTGACCTTCACCATACTCCCTTGACAAAATAACTCAAGTCCCTTGAGTTAGGAGGTCTTCAAAAGTGACCCCATGTTTTAGAATCTCTAGCTCTGTCATCCAAGTAGCCTCAGATTCAGGTAGTCCCTGCCACTTGATGAGATATTCCTTGTAGTTACCCTTCCTTGTCTTCTTTATCACCTTAGAGTCCAAGACACTTTCCAATTGCAATGGCTTTGGGGTAGGTAAATCTTTCACCCAATCATCTTCCTCCAAATCTGCAAGTGTAGACTTCTCTGTGCACTAATTTACATCTTTCTGTAAATCTTTTCCATGCTTCAAAGATCATAGACCCTAAGCTTCCATGTGCTTTAATGCCTATTCAAAAGGATTATCCATCATTCTTCCAAACATTCCCCACGCATATCCAAGCATCTACCTTATCCTTAGAAGTGGCTCCATGTCAAGAGGATAACCCAAAGAGAAAAGAAGCAAGTATCAATAAAGATCAAGATCAAGATGTTATCCAATCCCCTCCCATATTTGATTAAGGTCCCATATCCATAGAATTCGGTGATGATCCCCTTGTAGCCTATCATTTCTTCCAAGATGATATCTTTCTGGATCAAGAACAAAGTGTCCTTGCAAGCACGATATCTAGTCCACTTCCCAAGCAAGATCAAGATATCACTTCCACCATTTCCAATGAACATATTAAAAATCAAAAGAAAAACATCCTCTCTACACCATCCGAAGATCCTTGTCAAGATCGAAATTCCCCATCAACTCCTTGTCATGTTCCTCCATCATTCCACCACCCTTCAAAGTGTGTGTCACAATTGATCTTGCCAACATTTCCATTCACAACATACCTTCTTATCCTCACATTCATTATCCAATACATACTTTCCATCTTTCCATCCCTCTTATCCCATCTATGGCAGAAAACGTTCACCACCATCTACCCTTATCTTCCATATCTATCCTTTGTCATCACCTTATCAATATCTTTGAGCATCCTAGCCATCGCCATGGTTTATTATAGCATATATTTCAGAAGAGAATTGTTCAAAAATCCAAATGTTGGGGAAATTTTGAAAAATACAAAAAAAAAAAGAAAAAATTGAAAAAAAAGAGAAAAGTGCCTTGGTGAAAACCTGGTAAAACGGGTTCCTCGGTAGCAAAAGTAAAGAAAAATAAATCCATCCTATGGTGAAAACCACTTCTTGTCGCGCCTTGGACAAGTACCATGATGAAAACCTGGCAAACAGGCGTCATGTGTAATTCCTTCCTCTTGCACTCTACACTTGGGGGCAAGTTTCATCTATGTTATCCTCCATCTTCCATATTCTACCATTTATCTCACTTGCATCCATGCTACCCTATCATGATCTTGCTTCGCCCCAATCCACCTTCATTATTCCTAAGCAGTCTTTCCATAATCCCAAAATCATCCCCTCATAGCCTCCAATACCCTTTATCTTGATCGTGCTATATTATCCACATCTTACCCAAATTGATCCATTGG
>MU227221.1:0-10253 GCA_018584345.1 Thuja plicata
CAAAGATTCAAGGGCATATCTAAATTATCCATGTTGTGCTCAAAAAATATAGACTTATAACCCTCCTTAACAGAGTATTCTCCATTATTAGAACCTGCCCATATTAGTTTATCTGTTCTATTTTTGTATACAATTTCTCTGTCCTTGAGAATACCCACAAGTTTCTGGCCCTCCAGGCTAAAAGAGGATATGCAATCTATGGTTTTCCAAGTTTTATCTGCTTCGATGCTCAAGTAGTCTTTTAGATATAGGCCTATAGAATTCTTACATTCATCCATAAAGTTCTGCGAGAAACCCAACTTATTAAGGGGGGACAGAACAACCCAGGAATCATCCCAAAAAAGTGCTTTATCCCCTTTACCTACATCCCAAGTGAGAAATTTAGTAAAGTTCTAGATCTGGGATCCTTTTACGTGTGAATGAGCCCTGAAGATATTAATAGGGTCCGCATCTAGGATGTATTTATGCAATAATATTGAGGCCCATTTACTATTTTATTCCTTATATAGCCTCCATATTAGCTTTGCGCCTAGAGCTTTGTTCTGCCACTGAAGATTTTTAATACCCAGACCACCCTTGGAAATTGGTTTACATAGGGTATCCCATTTAATTAGGGCTAATTTTTTCTCTTCAGATGAGCCTTTCCAGTAAAAATCTCTAAAAATTTTATCTAGACTATTTTTAATGTTAATCGGAAGAGGGAGAACTGACATGTGATACGTGGGAATGGCTGATAGGACTGATTTAATAATAGTTGTTCTTCCTGCTTTTGTGAGCCATCTTCCTTTCCAAGAGCTTTGTTTTTTTTGTATTTTTGTAAGCACTTGTTGCCAAATCTTGGAGGAAAGAAGACCTTTGTCTAAGTCAATTCCCAAATACTTAGAAGGGAACTTGCCAATATTGTAACCCAACGTGTTGCAAATTTTCTTTTCCATTTTTGGTGTGGTGTTGATAAAGAAAATTTTGGATTTATTAGGATTAACTTATTGACCTGAAGCCTTCCCATAAAGATATAGGATATCTCTAAAGGCCTTAGCTTCTTGACAATTGGCTGAACCTGGGAGAATCGTGTTGTCAGCAAATTGTTGATGAGTAATATTTGGGATATTTTTCGATGCCTTTAAACCTATTATTTTACCTTCCAATTGTTTCTTGGTTATCGCTCTACCTAAAGCTTCTACCATAATCACATATAGAAAGGGGGACAATGGGTCTCCTTGTCTAATACCTCTAGAGATACTAAAAAAACATTCTGGGGTGCCGTTGATAAGAATCAAAATTTTAGGGGTGGAGATACAATTGAAAATAAGATTAATCCATTGTTTGGAGAAGCCAAAGGCTTCCAAACATTTGCAGAGGAATCTCCAATCTACTTTTTCATAGGCTTTTTGGATGTCAATTTTAATTAGCATACTTGGATCCTTAGTTAGTTGGGCAGTGTGAACTATTTCTTGGGCTATTATAATCCCATCTAAGATAGATCGATTGGCAATGAAGCCTGTCTGTTCTTCTGAGATAATAATAGGAAGGAGAGTTTTGAGTCTATTGGCCAAACATTTTGATAGAATCTTATAGATGGTGTTGCAAAGAGATATAGGTCGGAATTCCCCTGGATCCGTGCAATCATCTTTCTTGGGGATTAATGTAAAGAAAGTTTTATTTATTTCAGATAATAAGGATCCCGAATTTCTTGTTGCTTCTACTGCTTTCCAAACTTCATTACCCACAAAGTGCCAGCATTTTTTAAAAAAACCCACCTGAAACCCATCCGGTCCAGGGGCTTTATCTGGATGAAGTTGGAATACGGCTATTTTGACTTCTTCCAGAGATAGTTTACTATTCATCATCTTGTTCTCTGCATCCGAGATCAATTTTGGGATAGCCTCTAGCATTTCATTTTGAGCTTTGAGGTCAACAGCTTCAGTATTATTGAGAAGGGATTGATAAAATTGCGTGAATAAGGTTGAGATTCGGTTTGGGTCTTCAATGAATTATCCCTCACCATTCTTAATTTTTGAGATTCTATTAATGCTCCTTTTAAATTTAGTGGTATTATGAAAAAATTTTGTGTTACTGTCTCCTTCCTTCAGCCATGATTCTCTGGATTTTTGTTTCCAGAAGATTTCTTCTTTAAGTAGAATTGCATTATATTTAGACATAAGCTCTTTTTCTTTGAGGTAGCTAATTTCATTCATACCTTGAGCTATTACTATATTATTAAGATTCCCTAATTCTTGTTCAATTTGAGTTTTTTCTTCAAAAATATTATTAAAATTATTCTTATTCCATTATAGAGCTTTGTTTTTGATAATTTTGAGTTTTTCCACTAAACTATACTTTTTAGATCCTTTTATCGAAATTTGATTCCACCATTGCTACAAGAGGAAAATAAATTCCTGATTTTGGAACCACATAAATTCAAATTTAAAGGGGTTTCTAGATGGTTTGCAGCTTTCTGTTATAGAGAGCCTAATTGGATAGTGATCAGATCCTGCCTCTAGGAGAATTTCAGCATTTACTAACTGATTGAAGTTAACAGAGTCCCCGCTAATAAAAAATCTATCAAGTTTTTTTGCAATATGGCTAAAATCAGATCTTCTATTATTCCAAGTAAAAATGCCATTGTTTGTGCTAATATTGATTAAATGATTATCTATAACCCATTGACTGAAATCTTTTTGTGCTTGTGAAATAAATTGTGATCCTCCAAATTTTTCTTTGATATCTAGGACGGCATTAAAGTCACCTCCTATTATGTGAGTTTCTACTTTGTTTTCTTGCAATATGGATTGAATTTCCTACCATACTTTCCTTTTCTCTTCATTCTGAATAGGCCCATATATGTTGATTAACTTAAATTTTAAGTTGGATTTAAGGCTATTAATTCCCAAAACCATCCAATTATTATTCTTGGATGTAATTTGGGCTGAGACTTTCTGGGGATCCCACAGGACAGCTAGGCCTTCGAAAGATCCTTTAGATATAAAAATTTCTGATTTCCAGATTCCTAATTTACTACTGAACTTGACGCTTTCATCCTTACTAAGTTTAGTTTCTTGTAACAATATAATTTCTGATTCAAAGTTTTTTAAATATCTTTTTATTAGTCTCTATTTGTTAGGGGCATTTAACCCCCTAACATTCCATGATGTGACTTTCATTGATCATGGGGAAGGCACTTCCCCTTCCCATTGTTCAAAAAGTCAGCAATTTTCTGTTGGTTACCCGCATTGCCAGCTAAGGTTCTTAATTCGATAGAGAATTTCCTTCCTCTCTTTTTTTTAATTTTGTTGATGTTGGGGAAACTTAAGCCTCCCTTATTTATAGCAATTCCAAGTTGTCTGTCCTCATTTGTTATCCCAAATAGGCCAGTAATAGAGTCTTTATTGGCCTCTGAGTTTTCAATATATAGAGAACTATTGATAGTTTTATCAGTTTGATCTATGATCCTTTGATCTTCCTCTTCAAGAATAGGGGAGTCTTCTTGATCTATGATCTCTTGTCCATACATCTCTGCTAAATTTGTAATGTCCCCTCTCAGAATAGAATTTAATAATAAATAATATAAATAAACAAATAAATTATAATATAACTTACTATTAAATTAATTATATATATAATATAATAATAAAAATATTATATATATAATATAATATTATTATATAATCTATTTTCAATTATAATATGTTTAATAATATAATATATTATAATAGATATAATAAATAGTAAATAAATGAATATGGTAATATAATATTAATATTAATAGTATAACAATTAATATTATAATCTAATATAATATTATAGATATCAAATTATAAAATACAATTTAATATACAGAATAATTACAAGATAAACTATAATATTGTTAAATTAAATAAATAAAAAATAATGAGCTTAATATATATATATATATATTACAGATTTGATATATTATTATATAAATATTATATATTATTGTATATTATAATACAAAACATATTTAATATATATTATCCCAATCTAAAATATGTTATAATAGATAATATATAAGTTAATACTCACATTAATATTTATAAATATTGCAAATCCTAATATTAAACATGTATTTTTAAAAGATGTCGACCCTTAAACAATGGGACGTGAATTTTAGTGGCTCTTTCCCATTCCCCCGATATATATATAGAAACAACGACAATCTTTTTGAACACACACCTCGGATACTCAGCACCCGTATCTAATATCGTCGGCACTTGGAGAAGGACATTGGGAAATACAGTCAGCGGTGAATGGTAAATCAGCGCCTAAGAACAAGTTCCAATCAGCGAAGGAGACAATTATATCAGCAAAACTAAGGCAGGTCAATCATTTTCAGCAAATTATAGCAAACAGGTCCATGTTCCAGCGGTAGGAAGTACCTATCGAACTCAGAAATAATTGCCTTGCTTGTCAATGATTAGGGAGGCATAGAAATATAATGATAAAAAGTGACTATAAGAGAAGATCGTCTTGTATATTAAATTGCCATATCTGATACAACAGAGAATCATATAAAAATCAGTCACAGTCAGCGATTAACAAAGAGACACAAGAAGATCAGTTCCCATAATAAGCATCGAACACCTTCCTTCTCTTATTTCATCTACATTAGCAGTAGTTTCTTAAGGCAATTAGGCGTATATTAAAGGTATCAATCAGGAACAGATGTATACATATTTAGAGCAGATTTGAAAGGGAAATAGAGAATAAGATCTCAGAATATACATCGTTGGGTGGACTCGTGAAGGGACAAATATAGAATTAATCAAGGGGATAAATAAATTATTATTCATGATTGAAGGAAATAATCAAAGAATATAAAATACCCTTCTATTCTTTATAGAGAAGAAAGACAGAGGGAGATTTTTCACAAAGAGAAAACATTGAATTATGAAGTATAATGAATTATGAAATATATTGATCATACAAGGACCCATCATTTCTTATTGCACTTCTTATCCATATTTGGATTGACCAAGTTTGAACAGCAGCCATTTTACATACGTTCAACATTACAAATAAAATATAGTACCCATATTAATACACAGTGAGTAGACATATGATTGATATATTGATTATCAAGAATAATTGACACCGCATTTGCCACGCTTCCAAATTTGTCTTGAGTGTAAGTTTAATAGAAAGAAGTCATTTGTAATTGAATTTCCAGAGGTCAGTCCCAAATCGTAAAGGATCTCGGAGGGGACACTACAAAATTATCTTTATTATCAGACATGTCTATATTCAGGGTTTCCATTTCTATAGGGATTGAGAATGTTATTCCCGCCCCCTCTTGTTTTTGCATTATTGATGCCTCTTCGATTTTAATTCCATCCTTTCTGATTGACAAAATATTTTCTATCCAAAGTTCTTTCTATAGTAATAGTTCTTCCTTGTCACATATTTCCTCAATGAAAATATCCATCAACTCATTAGTCACAGTTTCTCCTAAATAATCAGTGATTATCTTGTCTTCCTGATTACGATTTTCTTCTTCGGATCCCTGATCTAATATTTTTTGATTAATTTCTTTCATATTGAGATCCAACTGAGGGGCCTCCTCAGTGGCATACAAAGTCTGTAAGGGGGAAGTACTATTCACACTAACTTCCACATCTTGAAGACATATTTCTTTATCAATAATGGCATATAATGATTCCATATTAAGATTGACATTATTGTTTTTAGTATGTTTGTCCATTTCAGGTTCAAAATTCTGAATTGGAGATATTACTTCCCAAATATCCTGAGAATAAGTACCTTCAATATTAATCATACATTTAGATTTAACCAATGGGGTATGTCTGGGGGATGGATAGAGCCTAACTGTGTTCTTTTCCTTTGAATTTGTAATAATAAAGCCACCCTTATCATTATAGAAGTTTACCTCAATATCCAAACTATTATGTTTATACAGGGAGGTATTTTCAAAAACTATATGATAAGCATCCTTTTTGTTAACAATATTAGTTTCAATGTAATCTTCTATAATGATAGGATTAACTATTATTGAGTTAGAATTGAAACATAAATGTATGGAAGGAACATATCTCTGATGAAAATTCATCTCAACAATGATGGTCTTTTCAGATTGATTATGTTTATATTTAACAATTCTAAAGAAACTTCCAAACTTATTTCCTATATTACTGAAAATTTCCTGGCTAGATAGCTCCAAAGGTAAATTTCTAAGAGAGATAGCTTTTTCAACCTTGAAGTCTTCAAGATTTATTGGATTGAAGAGGGGGACCCAATTAAACATAGAGACGGAAATTTGCCTAAACATAATGCATTTATCATTCATAATAATATTTTTTAGTTTACTACTCTTACAATCTATAAAAATGAAATTATCCATAAGAATTGTAGTACTTACCTCATTGGGTAATTGAGATATCAGCTCTTCAATAATGTCAAAAATAGAAGCTCCTGTTCCATTCCACCTGCATATAATACCTGTTTCTACAAAATACTCCTACTGTTGTTTAATGCCTACATTATCTAAATAGAGCACATCAGAATTTAGGCCATAATTTCCTCTAAACTTAAGATGATCTTTATTGAGATTGCTACTACGCCTGTGAGGGGGTGAATAAACTACCTTGCGTTGTCTGTTAAGAGATAAATTTAAATCACAGTCTAACATACCCACTTTTGGATGTGTCTTGTGTGGAAGATTCTTTTTCTTCCATCTTCGATGGGGAGGGTAATAAACTTCATGATTGTTGATAGATTTTAGTTTGAAACCTTCTTGCATATTATTTTGCGCATATTTGTCAAGATTAGATATTACTGTATTATCAGTATTTTTGGATTTCACCTCATGTGAAGCCAGGGTTTTGCCAAGGTAAGGGTAGGGTTTTTTTTTTTATGGGGTGTGATTTAGCACCGTCTGAATGTGACTGTACCCTAGAGAAACCCTTACCTTTCAAAACCCTAGTTCTTTTGTGAGGGGCCGTATATAATCTAGATCTTGAATAAAATTGCTCTTTGTTAAGTAATTCAAAGGAATTATGCAATAATATAACATTATCACTGAGACCTGATGGTATAACTCTTACCTTTTTTTATCCCTTGACCATGTGCCATTCAGACTTTTTACCCTTCAAACACCCGGGAGATGCCTGAGCTTTTATAAATCCGCTTTTCCCCAAAGTAGAATGGGGTTCATAGGAGTTAAAAACTGAAACATTCCTAGATTTATAAGCCCTAGCGGTCCCAGGATTAAAAAATTTATATGCTGCATATTTGGTTTTTGAGAATATTTCAATTTGCTTATCCAAAGAATGAACACTGAAAATGGTATGAGTCAAAACCTTACTCCGAGCCAGATTCCCATAACAGGTTGAGGTCTCTGTATTGGAGCAAGACTCCTTTCTTTCTAACCCTTTATTCTGATAAATTGAAGCTAATAAGCTTCTTTCCTTTTGCTTGCTAATGAAATCCTGTAGGTGTTCATAAGTAGGTCTATCCGAATGCATATCCAGCTTCCTACATTCTGCCTATTTATGACCATAAAGATAGCAGTTGAAGCAGTAACCGGTGAATTCCTTGTCTATTTCTTCAGTTGCCACAGAGCTTGCAGCCGTGGGAATATTTGCAGCAAGATTTCCCTCTTTTATTGCCATTTCCTTCTTACGATGCAGGAGCCCTACTTTAATCTACCTTTGTTTAGCCGCTAACCTTCGCTATTTTTGTATCTTTCACATTTTTGCTCAATCAAAAGACCTATTTTTTAAAGCTTTCGTATGTCATCTTAAGCAACCCTTTTCATTTCATCAATTTAATATATATAAAATCGTCAACTACATGGTCAAAGTATGGAAACACAAGGAGATTTCAAAAACACATTTTTGGGTTGACTTTCCAAGTTTGGAATTATCAAGCCTAAACCCATAGCAACCTTGAGGAAAATTTCTAGGTTGAAAATTTGTGTCAGAAAAATTTAACATCGGATATCAAATCCAATAATGGTGCCAATGGCAAAATGTTGTCGTTATTATAAAGTGTTTGAAATTTTTATATACTTTTGAAATCTAATATCACATATTAATGTATATATTTATTCTTAAATATATTATATATATAATATATATAATATATAATATATAATATTATAATATATGGGTATGTGTAGGATCATGGTATACCAAGCTATGGCCTTAAGTGGCAATGAAAAATTAGAAAATCAGGGTTAGTCAACTTGACGTAAAAAGTTGGACATCTTATCAACCTTATGTAAAAAAGTTGTAAGAATAGAATCTATAGGAAAATAAATATAGTTTCTAAACTACTAGCCCTTTTCTGAAAAAAAAATTAATCTAATTGTTGAAAATTTTAGATTTCAATGCAGCAGTATGAAAATTTTAGGAAAAGGATAAAAAGTACGTGTATGTCTGACCACCTTAATCACAATCAAATGATGATATATTTTTACAAGATTCTAGATATAAGTAGTAGACTCATGCCCACATGTGACACATATTTTTGTGTAATTTTTTATCAAATAATTAATTAATTATGAATTTTCTACTACGACTTTTTCAGAATAATAAAATTCCCGTGTCTGACCACCTTAACTAATTCTAAACTTTACAAAATTGTTTTATTTTTTTTCTTATAGTAGGCGAAGCATAGAATGTGACACATGTTTCAGATTTCAAAAAAATTAAACCGTTTGAAATTTATAGTTGTTTTTCAATCAGTCTGTCAATCAGGACTTTAGAGGTAACTCAAATAGAAAATAAGTAATAAATACTTATGTGTAGTCAAAAAATATAAGCACTTCCATTGTAGACATGTTTAGCCTTTTGAGTAAGTGGTTTTGGGTCATGGAAAGCGCCTTGAATGGGTTCCTGATCTTGACATGGATTCCCCCTGTTCTGTCCCTCTTTTCACTCCTGTTTGGCTTGATTCTGCATTCTGAACTACAGACTGGTGATTATGGGTTTCAGGGTCAGGGTCAACCTTTTAGGTCTATGTTGACCTCAATCCTAACCTAGGTTAGGGTTGACCTTGACCCTAACCTAGGTCAACTTCGACCTCGACCTTGACCCAGGGTTCAGATCCTGAGGTCTCACAGTTTTTGGAGGTCGACCTTTGCAAAAAGTATTTCCCGCTTTCGGGTAGGCTATTTCAGGTTCCGAAGCATTGATTCCTAAATTATATTTAATATAGGTCCTCTCCTAGGGGTAAAGGCTTTAATGGGAATTTAATCCTCCTATGTAGGCCTCCTTAGAAGATTGTGCCCTAATTTCATATAAAAGGGAAGCCTTCTCCTCTCATTTTCTCTAATGATAACCATCATCAAGTGAACTAAGTCTTCTAAGTGATACTAAGTTCTCTATTGAAGCCTATGCATCCTTGAGCAATTGAGAAACATCATCAAGCAAGCAAGAAATCAAGCAAGCATTCATCCATTCAAGTATCCATTTTCATGAAGGAGATCCATTGGAGGCCATTGAAGGATTGAAGCTACATAGTGCCCTTTTTGGTGATCTCTTCATCCACCTTCTTCCAAGCCTATTCCAAATTCAAGAACCCATTCAAGACTTGTTGTTGGAGATCTATAAGCAAGAGATTGAAGACATCCTACATTCTACATTTTGAAGCATACTTGTGGATTCAAGGATTTTAATCCACCACAAGGACTTTTTCAAGCAAGGTGAATTTATGCATTTACTTTGTCCATTTCTGCAATTTCAATTACATATATTTGAGGTTAATTCCTAAACCGGGGTTTGACCAACGAAAACCCCTCCCCCACAATAAACAATTTCCTTTTTCTTGTAGGTACAGGTACAGAACAGTTGATTTGAGACCAGATCTGGATACCCTTTTCGACTTTCTTTTGGACGACGTGAACAAATTTTCTGTCAAACCTATGTAGGTCAGGGTCAACATTATTGGGTCAGGGTTGACATTTGTGGGTCAAGGTCAACCTTTTTCATAAGACGACATCGAAATGGAAAAATATTTCTGGGTTTGGTTCATCTTTGCATTTCGGTTCGGGATCAATTGTCAGTTTTTCCAGAAACAGTCCACAGACCTCAGAAAACAACATTTTTTGATCTATAATATTTCAAGGTTAGTGCATTTTCCCCATTCCTTCAATTACTGTCATATATCATTTCTATATATATAATTAACACAATTTAAGGTATCTCTCTTGTTATTCTCCTTTCCAAATAGTTGATTCATTTGTGCATTAGCCCTTCTCTTGGGTTGATCAACTTGGA
>MU227221.1:12043-43325 GCA_018584345.1 Thuja plicata
GATAAGGGTGACAATGCTCCTAATCCTAATAAGTTTCAGAAACCTAACAACTATGTCAAGATTAATAAACAGACGAATGCGGTTGCTGATCAAGTTGTGGCTACATCTAATAGTGCTCCTACATCCACTGCTTTCTGTATGAATCGTACGGTTTCTCCTCTCTCTGAAACTTTGCATTCTATAATGAGTAGGTTGTTAAGTGCTAGTATTCTTACTTTGCCTCCTATTCAACCTCTTCTTCCTACCATGATAGCTTCAAAATCCTTTGATTCTAAAGCTTTCTGCCAATACCATCGCCAGAATGGCCATGACACTGAAAAATGTTACTCTCTAAAGCATAATATTCAAGACTTAATTGATTCTAAAGCTTTGTCTATTAATAATTTTGATGGTAATGGGAATAAATTTGTTTCTCCTCCTAATCAAAACCTTCAAATCTATACCAATCCTTTACCTACACATGATACTAATACCATAGCTCAACCATCTTCTAAAGACATTATTTTTGATTCAAAGATGGATGATCTTAATAACATTGTTAATCATGTGGAGAGTGTTGTGCCATCTAAACTTATTGTTCAAGATCCTTCACCTCCACTTCAACTTCCAATTCCACGTAAAACTCAAAAACAAACTAAGGATAAGCGACCTAGGGAACTTTTAATTACCTTTGATGATTATGAAACAATTAAAGCTCCCGATGGTCCCCTTTATATCTATGCTAGGATTGCTAAAATACCTACTCATGGTTGTCTAGTTGATCCCACATCTTTAATCAATGTCATTACTGAGGAAAATCTTTTTTATGAAAGGCTTACAACATGATTTTTATGATTATCTGATGCATGGATCGAAACTTGTAATGGCTTTCTTTATCCTACACTTGGTTCTATTAATTTACCTGTTAAACTTTGTGGTAAGGTTATAGATTCTACCTTCATTATTATTCCTACTTCTGATCAATTTCAAATCAAATTTGGTTTACCTTGGATAACTACTACGCATGCTATTGCTTATCCCATTCATAAATGTCTTAAGTTCATTCATAATGGTGAAGTCAAAACAATTAATCATAGTTTGTTTCAACCTTCTAGGCCTAGAGATTGTGCTACTCTCAATTTTGTTTGGCCTTCATTACCTAATTCATGTCCTTCTCACCCTAATCATCTCTTTTATTTCTATCAAGATTACAAACATCGCAAAATTGTTGAGTTAAGTATGCCTCAGATTGATTCTAACCGTGGTCTTTTGCCTACTCCTACAATACCTCCTTTATCCATTCCTGCTAATAAAATTGATCAAACTCCTACTCTTCCATTACAACCTATCGAGAATCCTCCTATGGAACCTATGAAGGAACCTATTGTTACTCCTCCTAGTTCTCAACATGTGCCAAATAAAGTTAAACGTAACAAATCTGCTAATGAATGTCGTAAGAAGCGTAGAGCTAATGCTAGAGCTCGTGTTTCTATGGTTCAAAACTCATTACCTACCTTCGATCAACCTATGCTTGATGTGTTGGATGTTAATATTCATGATGTTAAGACAAATGATTTTGATGATCCTATTCGCATCTTGGATCCTATCAACCTTGATGAGGAGGACACTCTCGATGATCCCATTGATCTTAGTGATGAATATGAGACCATTGATCTTGATAATGATTTACCTCATATCAACCTTGATGAGGAGGACACTCTCGATGATCCTATTGATCTTAGTTATGAATATGAGACCATTGATCTTGATAATGATTTACCTCATATGCTTTTAAATCAATTAACAATTACACCTAGTAATGAACATTGTGATTCTCAAGAGGATCCTTGTTTGGAACTGGCTATCATTCCTACTATATTGGATATAGTCCCTCTTGTGAGTTGCCCACCTACCCTAAATAACATAAACCAAGATGGGGAGGGTTGACAACATGCTTGATTGGCTCATCCTTTATGGTAGCCCTTTGTTTGTTTGTATGTTGTAATGTGCTTCCCCCGTAATGTATTTTGCTAAATGTTTGTTAGATTCTTTTATACGACCCTTGTTACTTTGTTGGTGCAAGGCGATAATAGAATCACAATTGTTGTTCAAATCTTCTATATGTATCTACATTCTTTTCTATGTTGTTTCATGTTATGTTTTACTTGTGCTATTGTTTGTAACTGTGTTCCTTGTACAATCTGTTTGGATCTGCGACATGGTAGCACTAATTCTTTTTGGTCTCCATGTTGTGGTTCAAAAAGATTCCTCTTCGTAATTCTTAAGTTTCTTTCCTCCTTTGTGATTGTAGTTCTACTTTCTTTGGGGAATGATGTCAATTCATTTGCAATAATATTTTATGTACATGTTTTCTTATGATCATACTAACCCCACATTAGGTAGATCCCTCTTGTTTTCTTATGTATGTTTATGTTTTATTTCCCTTGATTTGTCTTCCTTTGGGGGCATCTAGCAGTGGAAACGTAATCCATAGAGTTGCTGATGTTTTCGTTAAAACCATTGCTCCTATTAAAGTGTTAGCAATGACTTTAACGTGGGTACATACACTCTACTCACTTTTTGCACACATGCACATTCAAAATAGTTTACAAGATTTAAAAACTTTTCCTTTTATGGATTAAAAGAAACTAATCCTTAAAGCATGGTCATTTTTACCCTTTTTTTTAGGATCTCTTGATCCCTCCAATTTACATGGATCTCTTGATCCCGCCAGTTTTTAATTTACAATGATGTGATCCCTTTAAGAATGGATCTCCCTGATGGGTTGACTAGTGAGTAGCCACATTCACTAGGTAGTTCAATTCCATCTTTCCAGTTATGCCTTTTGTGTGGTTCACAATGAGATATAAGTTCTCATTGGGCGAGATAATCACACCCTTTCTCTGTCTCCTTAACTAAGTAATGTCTCTCTTATCATGATCTTAGGGTTGATAAAGACTTAAGTCCCTTGGGGGCTTGAGGGTTTCTTTATCCCTTTTGGATTCAATAAGATTATCTTTTCTGTACATTCTCCTTTACCAAGAGTTTGTGTTGAGCTCATACTCTTGCTAAAGTGGGGGCTAAATGTATAGTCAGAAAATGGAAGTACTTCCATTATAGACATGTTTATCCTTTTGAGTAAGTGGTTTGGGGTCATGGCAAGCGCCTTGAATGGGTTCCTGATCTTGACATGGCTTCCCCCCTGTTTTGTCACTCTTTTCACTCCTGTTTGGCCTGATTTCTGCATTTTGAACTGTAAACTGGTGATTTTAGGCTTCAGGGTCAGGGTCGACCTCAACCTTGACCTAGGGTTCAGATCCTGAGGTCTCACAATTTTTGGAGGTTGACCTTTGCAAAAAGTATTTCCCACTTCTGATTCGGTTGTTTTGGGTTCCAAAGCGTTGATTCCTAAATTATATTTAATATAGGTCCTCTCCTAGGGGTAAATGCTTTAATGGAAATTTAATCCTCCTATGTAGGCCTCCTTAGAAGATTGTGCCCTAATTTCATATAAAAGGGAAGCCTTCTCTTCTCATTTTCTCTAATGATAACCATCATCAAGTGAACTAAGTCTTCTAAGTGATACTAAGTTCTCTATTGAAGCCTATGCATCCTTGAGAAATTGAGAAACATCATCAAGCAAGCAATCAAGCAAGTTTCAAGCAAGCATTCATCCATTCAAGAATCCATTTTCATGAAGGAGATCCATTGGAGGCCATTGAAGGATTAAAGCCACATAGTGCCCTTTTTGGTGATCTCTCCATCCACCTTCTTCCAAGCCTATTCCAAATTCAAGAACCCATTCAAGATTTGGTGTTGAAGATCTACAAGCAAGAGATTATAGACATCCTACATTCTATATTTTGAAGCATACTTGTGGATTCAAGGATTCGAATCTTCCACAAGGACTTTTTCAAGAAAGGTGAATTTATGCATTTACTTTGTCCATTTCTGCAATTTCAATTACATATATTTGAGGTTAATTCCTAAACTGGGGTTTGACCAAGGAAAACCCCTCCCCCACATCAAACAATCTCCTTTTTCTTGTAGGTATAGGTACAGAACAAATGATTTGAGACCAGATCTAGATACCCTTTTTGGCTTTCTTTTGGACGGTACGAATAGATTTTCTGTCGGACCTGTGTAGGTCAGGGTCATTATTATTGGGTCAAGGTTGACATTTGTGGGTCAAGGTTGACCTTTTTCATAAGATGACATCGGAATGGAAAAATATTTCTGGGTTTTGTTTGTCTTTGCGTTTCAGTTCGGGATCAACTATCATTTTTTCCAGAAACAGTCCATAGACCTCAAAAAATAGCATTCTTTGATCTACAATATTTCAAGGTTAGTGCATTTTCCCCATTCCTTGAATTACTGTCATATATCATTTCTATATATATAATTAACACAATTTAAGGTATCTCTCTTGTTATTCTCCTTTCCAAATAGTTGATTCATTTGTGCATTAGCCCTTCTCTTGGGTTGATCAACTTGGATCTCCCATTTGTGCATTTGAGGATAAAAAGGAGCATCTTATCTTCTCCTTAATTACAATATACAATCAATCAATCAATTCAATTCAATTAAGGCAACTCAAAGAACAATTTACACATCAACACATTTCCTATTTCAAACATTACATAATCTATCAAACACTTGTTTCTTAACACATTACACATTTTTAATAAACATATCTCTATTTCAATCCTCCCCTTTACATTTTAGTAAGAAAGATTCTTTTCTTATCTTACAACTTATTGAAATCAAAATTTGACAGCAATTATATTGATGGAAACCTGATAATCTATTTAAGAAACCCTTTTCATTTCATCAATTTCGGGTGAAAAAATGATCATCAGCTACATCGTCAAAGTTTGGAGATCAGAGGAAGTATGATAAACACGTTTTTTGAGTTGACCATTCACGTTTGGCATTGCAAATCCAAAACCTGAGGCAAATACCAAGGCTAATCGAATATGAGATAATATCGGATATGAGCTATTTAATCAAATATGACATATTAAATTAGATATGAGATATTATCGGATATGAGATATTATCAGATATCAGATATCTCCTACCAAAATTTCACTTTCCATTTCAAATTTCAACATTTTCAATATTGATTTTAGATTTTTAGTTTTTTTATAGATTTCATATTTTATAATATTAATATTATACAAATACTAAATGGTAATAGCATTAGTATTAAATTATTATTATTTATATTAGTATTGTATAATAGTAGTATTATATTATATTAATATTAGTATGATATTTAGTAATATTAGTATTAATATATTATTATTATTCATATTAGTATTATATTATATTATATTATATTATTATATTATATTATATTATATTATATATATTTCTATTATATTATATAAATTAGCATAATATTAGTATTATATTTATTATTATTTATATTATAATAATACCTAGGAGAGAGAGAGAGAGAGTACATCTTAGTGGATGTAAGGTGTCTTAGAGGGTTGTAGGAACCATTAATGACTCCTATGAGTCTTTATGAACCCTTACAACCCCTTCAGAAGCCTAAGTGTACATCTTAGGGGTTGTAAGGTGTCTTAAGGGCTCCTAGGACCCATTAATGGGTCCTACAACCTGTGAATGGGTCCTATAACCCCTTATAACACCTTACGAACCATTAGGAAGCCTAAGAGTACATCTTAGTAGCCATAAAGTGTCTTAAGGGGTCATAGGACCCATTGATGGGTCCTACTACCCCTTATGACACCTTACAAACCATTAGAAAGCTTAAGTGTACATCTTAGGGGTAAGGTGTCTTAAGGGGTCCTAGCATCCATTAATGGCTTGTACGAACCCTTATGACACCTTATGACCCATTAGGAAGCCTAAGAGTACATCTTAGGGGTCGTAAGGGGTCTTATGGTGTCCTAAGACACTATAATATGTCCTATGACCCCATTGAGATCCATTAACATGTACTAGTAACCCTAATATGTATTCTTAGGGTTCCTAAGGGGTCGTAAGGTGTCTTAAGGGGTCCTAGGACCCATTAATGGGTCCTATGACCCCTTATGACACCTTACGACCCATTAGAAACCCTAAGATTACTTGTTAGGGGTCATAAGGTATCTTAAGGGGTCTTAACATCCATTAATGGCTCCTAAGACAAAGTAATATGTCTTGTGACCCATTGAGACACATTAATGTGTACTAGGAACCCTAAGATGTATTCTGAGGGTTCCTAAGGGGTCGTAAGGTGTCTTAAGGGGTCCAAGGACCCATTAATGGGTCCTACAACACCTTATGACATCTTACAACCCATTAGGAAGCCTAAGAGTACATCTTTAGGGTTGTAAGGTGTCTTAAGGGGTTGTACGACCCATTAATGACTCCTACGACTCCTTATGAACCCTTAAAACCCTTTAGGAAGCCTAAGAGTACATCTTAGGGGTTGTAAGGTGTTTTAACAGGTCATAGGACCCATTAATGGGTCCTGCGACCCCTTATGACACCTTACGGTCCATTAGGAAGCCTAAGAGTACATCTTAGGGGTTGTAAGGTGTCTTCGGACCAATTATTGGCTCCAAAGACCCCTTATGACACGTTACAACCCATTAGGAAGCCTAAGATTACATATTAGGGATCGTAAGGTCTATTAAGGGGTCCTACAACCCCTTATGACACCTTATGACCCATTAGAAAGCCTAAGAGCACATCTTAGGGGTCATAATGTTTCTTAAGGGGTCCTAGGACCCATTAATGGTCCTATGACCCCAAATGATAATTTATGACCCATTATAAAGCCTAAGAGTACATCATAAGGTTTGTAAGGTGTCTTAAGGGGTCCTAGCATTTGTTAATGGTTCCTACAAACCCTTATGACACCTTACGACCCATTAGGAATCCTAAGAGTACATCTTAGGGGTTTTAATGGGTCTTATGGTGTGCTAAGACATAGTAATATGTCCTATGACCTCTTGAGAACCATTAATGTGTACTAGGAACCCTAAGATGTATTCTTAGGGCTCCTAAGGGGTCATAAGGTGTCTTAAGGGGTCCTTGGACCCATAAATGGTCCTACAACCCATTATGACAATGTACGACCCATTAGGAGGCCTAAAAGTACATCTTAGGGGTTGTAAGGTGTCTTAAGGGGTCGTAAGACCCATTAATGGGTCTTACAACCCCTTATGAAACCTTACAACCCATTATAAATCCTAAGAGTACATCTTAGGGGTCTTAAGGTGTCTTAAGGAATCCTAAGACCCATTAATGGGTCCTACGAACCCTTATGACACCTTACAACCCTAGAGAGAGAGAGAGAGTACATCTTAGGGGATGTAAGGTATCTAAGCGGGTTGTAGGACATATTAATGACTCCTTATGAACCCTTAGAGCCCCTTCGGAAGCCTAAGAGTACATCTTAGAGGTTGTAAGGTGTTGTAAGAGGTCCTAGGACCCATTAATGGGTCCTACAACCTGTGAATGGCTCCTATAACCCCTTTTAACACCTTATGTCCCATTAGGAAGCCTATGAGTACATCTTAGTGGTCATAAGGTGTCTTAAGGGTCCTAAGACCCATTAATGGATCCTACTACGCATTATGACACCTTAAAAACCATTAGAAAGCTTAAGCATACATCTTAGGGGTCATAAGGTGTCTTAAGGGGTCCTAGCATCCATTAATGGCTCCTACAAACCCTTATGACACCTTACGACCCATTAGGAAGCCTAAGAGTACATCTTAGGGGTCATGAGGTGTCCTAAGACACTGTAATATATCCTATGACCCCTTGAGATCCATTAACGTGTACTGGTAACCCTAAGATGTATTCTTAGGGTTCCAAAGGGGTTGTAAGGTGTCTTAAGGGGTCCTAGGACCCATTAATGGGTCCTCCAACCCCTTATGATACCTTATGACCCATTCAAAATCCTAAGAGTACTTATTAGGGGTCATAAGGTATCTTAAGGGGTCTTAACATCCATTAATGGCTCCTAAGATAGAGTAATATGTCCTATGGCCCATAGAGAGAGAGAGAGAGAGAGAGAACATCTTAGGGGACATAAGGTGTCTTATGGGGTTGTAGGACCCATTAATGACTCTTGTGAATCCTTATGAACCATTATAACCCCTTCAGAAGCCTAAGAGTACATTTTAGGGGTTGTAAGGTGTCTTAAGGGGTCCTAGGACCCATTAATGGTTCCTACGACCTATGAATGGGTCCTACAACCCCTTATAACTACTTACGACCCATTAAAAAGCCTAAGAATACTTATTAGGGGTCATAAGGTATCTCAAGGGGTCTTAACATCCATTAATGGCTCCTAAGACAGAGTAATATGTCCTATGACCTATTGAGACCCATTAATGTGTACTAGGAACCCTAAGATGTATTCTTAGGGTTCCTAAGAGGTTGTAAGGTGTCTTAAGGGGTCCTAGGACCCATTAATGGATCCTACAACACCCTATGAGACCTTATGACCCATTTGGAAGCCTATGAGTACATATTTGGGGCTATAAGGTGTCTTAAGGGGTTGTAGGACCCATTAATGACTCCTACAACTCCTTATGAACCCTTACAACCCCTTAGGAATCCTAAGAGTACATCTTAGGGGTCATAAGGTGTTTTAACAGGTCATAGGACCCATTAATGGGTCCTACGACCCCTTATGACTTACAACCTATTAGGAAGCCTAAGAGTACATCTTAGGGGTCGTAAGGTGTCTTAGGACCAATTATTGGCTCCTTCGAACCCTTATGACATGTTACAACCCATTAGGAAGCTTAAGAGTACATCTTAGGGGTCATAAGGTCTCTTAAGGGGTCCTACGATCCCTTATGACACCTTATGACCCATTAAAAAGCCTAAGAGTACATCTTAGTGGTCGTAATGTTTCTTAAGGGGTCCTAGGACCCATTAATGGTCCTAAGACCTGTTATGACACCTTACAACCTATTATAAATCCTAGGAGTACATCATAGGGGTCGTAAGGTATCTTAAGGGGTCCTAACATTCATTAATGGCTCCTACAAACCCTTATGACACCTTACGACCCATTAGGAAGCCCAAGAGTCCATCTTAGGGGTTTTAAGGGGTCTTATGGTGTGCTAAGACACAATAATATGTCCTATGACCCCTTGAGAATTGTTAATGTGTACTAGTAACCCTAAGATGTATTCTTAGGGTTCCTAAGGGGTCATAAGGTGTCTTAAGGGGTCCTACAACCCATTAATGGTCCTACAACCCCTTATGACACCTTACGACCCATTCAAAAGCCTAAAAGTACATCTTAGGGGTCGTAAGGTGTCCTAAGGGGTTGAAGGACCCATAAATGGGTCCTACAACCCCTTATGATACCTTATGACCCATTAGAAATCCTAAGAGTACATCTTAGGGGTCTTAAGGTGTCTTAAGGAATCCTAGGACCCATTAATGGGTCCTATGAACCCTTATGAGACCTTACGACCCTAGAGAGAGAGAGAGAGAGCATCTTAGGGGATGTAAGGTGTCTTGGGGGGTTATAGGACCCATTAATGACTCCTATAACTCCTAATGAACCCTTAAAACCCCTTCGGAAGCCTAAGAGTACATTTTAGGGGTCGTAAAGTGTCTTAAGGGGTCCTAGGACCCATTTATGGGTCCTACAACCCCTTATAACACCTTGCGACCCATTAGGAAGCATAAGAGTACATCTTAGTGGTCGTAAGGTGTCTTAAGGGGTCCTAGGACCCATCAATGGGTCCTACTACACCTTATGACACCTTACAAACCATTCAAAATCTTATGCATACATCTTAGGGGTCGTAAGGTGTCTTAAGGGGTCCTAGAATCCATTAATGGATCCTACGAATGCTTATGACACCTTACAAGCCATTAGGAAGCCTAAGAGTACATCTTAGGGGTCATAAGGGGTCTTATGGTGTCCTAAGACATTGTAATATGTCATATGACCCCTTAAGATCAATTAACATGTACTACTAACCCTAAGATGTATTCTTAGGGTTCAAAGGGGTCATAAGGTTTCTTAAGGGGTCCTACGACCCCTTATGACACCTTACGACCCATTAAAAATCCTAAGAGTACTTATTAGGGGTCATAAGGTAGCGTAACATGTCTTAACATCTATTAATGGATCCTAAGACAAAGTAATATGTCCTATGACCCGTTGAGACCCATTAATGTGTACTAGGAATGCTGACTTGACATCCATCTGGTATACCTTGAATCCTTTGAATGCAGCATAAGAAAGTAGTATTCTTACACATTCTAGAATAGAAACGGGTGCAAAGGTCTCTCCATAGTCAATACCTTCCTCTTGTGCATACCCCTTGCATACTAGTCTTGATTTGTTTCTTGTGACTTCTCCATTCTCATTCAGCTTGTTCCTGAATATCCATTTAGTACCGATGACATTCTTGTTATATGGTCTTGGTACAAGTGACCATGTCTTATTTTTCTCAATCTTCTCAATCTCATCTTTCATAGCACTTATCCATTCTTCATTATCAAGTGCAACATTGACAGATTTTGGTTCAAACTCACAAATTAAACAACTTGAGTTTAGAGACTTACTTCTTGTTCTTGTACTAGATTTATTATCTCCTATGATCTAGATTTCTGGATGGTTCCTTCTTAGATATCTGGCAAGAATTGGTTCAGCTCTTTGTCTATCATCTTGATCATCATTTTGTCCTTCATTTTTTTCTTCATCACTCTGTACATTATTTTGATTATTATCCTGACCATCGATATTTGTAGCCTGGGCGTCGGTTACAACATTCTGTTGCTCCGGGATTAAGCATTATTTATCAGGTAGAGTGTTAGGTTCTTCACAGTATACAAACTTGTTGTAGTCCTCTAGTTCTTTTGTGCTTTCTAGCTCATTCTTTTTTGCAAATTCATCTATCTTTACATTTACACTTTCAACAATTTTGTTAGAAGCCTTAATAAGGCATTTATAAGCCTTTCTTTTGGTGGAATACCCTAGAAAGATACCTTCATCACTCTTGGCATCAAGCTTTCCATTTCTTTCATCCTTTAAGATATAAAATTGACTACCAAATATTTTGAAGTAACTTACATTGGTTGTTTTACCATACCATAGCTCATAGGGTGTCTTCTTTGTGTCCTTCTTCAGTTATACTATGTTTAATGTGTAGACAGCAGTACTGACATCTTCCCTCTAGAAGATTTGGGTTATGCCTTTCTCTATCATCAATTTTCAAGCACAATCAACTATGGATCTATTCCTTCTCTCAGCAATCTCATTTTGCTGTGATGTTCTTGGTGCAGAAACATGTCTTTTTATACCATGCTCATTGCAGAAATTAGTGAATTCATCTGATATAAAATCTCCTCCTCTATATGATCTCAAGCATTTCACATCCTTACCACTTTGTTTCTCTACCATATCCTTATACCATTTAAACATCTTGAATGCTTTAGATTTATCTTTTAGAAACATAAATGTCATCATTCTAGAGTAATCATCAACAAAGAGAATAAAATATCTATCTCCATAATAAATCTTTGTCCGCATTGGTCCACATAGATCAGTATGGACTAATTCTAGAATATCATCAGATGTATGGGTTTTACTTTTAAAACTAGACTTTCTCATCTTACCTTTTTGACAATTCTTGCACATGATGTTGTCGGGCTTTGACATCGTCGATAAGCCTCTTACATTTCTCCTTCTACTTATTTTCATCATGTTGTCAGAATTCACATGACACAATCTTTTGTACCACAACCATATGTCTTCGTTTCTAGTCATTAAGCAAGTGGTGTTAGTATCATTCAGATAGAATAAGTTACCCTTTTTCTGTTCACCGTTACCAATCAATCTTCCTGATTCATTGAAGATCTTTGCCTTCTTATTCTCAAATTCTACTCTGTGACTTGAATTATTCAGCTGAGAAACACTCAACAGATTATAATTCAATCCTTTTACCCAATAAGCATTTTCACATTTAATCAGGTTATTCAATATTATAGTTATTTTACCTTTAACTGGACAAGGTGTATCATTACCCATTCTTACTGTACCACCATTATAATACTCAAAAGTGTTAAAATTTTCTTTGTCACCAGTCATGTGGTGAGTGCAGCCACTATCTATAATCCAGATGTCATTCTTGCTAACCTTAGATATGAGTATAGTTTCTACATACCTTTCATCTTCATCTAAATCATCTTTCGCAATCACAAACACCATCTCGATATCTTCATCTGGTTAAGTGTCGGTATCTTCATCTTTGCAAGAAGCTAGGTAGATGGCTTTCTTGCCTTTGTCCTTGTAGTCTTGGGTATCTCTTCTTTCTGATTGTCAGTAACTTTTGTAATCTTTGTTATCACCTCTGTCAGATTTATTCTCAAAAGATTTGTCATTAACTCTGTCATCTTTTCTTCTGTTAGGACATCTTGCAGCAAAGTGTCCAATCTCTTTACAATTAAAGCATACAAGTGGTAACTTGCCTTTGTATTTGCCTTTGCCTCTCTGCATTCTTCTAGCCATAAGTGCTTCTATTTTATCTAGATCTTCTTCTTCACTTTCATTTTCACTATCTCTTCTAGATGTGTGTCTATGACTTGATTTTCTTATTCTCATAGAAGATTTAAATGCAGACTCTAAGTGTGGTATGACACTATTATCAAAGTTATTCATCTCAAATGAAATTAGTCCACCAATTAAACTATCAAGAGTGTGATGACATTAAGTTTTTCCATTAGTATACTTAAAGTGAAAAATATGATAAAGGTCATTGGTTAGGCATAACTGACGGACAACAAGCATACCCGACGAGACAAAATTGTCTATCGTAAAAATGCTAAGTATAGACTTGCCCGACAAACAATGACAAGAATAAAACTCACGACAAGCATTACTGATGATATGGTTTTGAGAACATCATCTACGAAGTAGAAAAGGCATACCCAATGAACAGTTCAATTAAGGAACACTGACGAAGAAGAAAACCGATAGAACTAATAGAGCAGTACGACCATCAGAACCGACAGTCAGTTACAAAACCCACAAAAAGTGGACCTGACTTTACACGTCAGACAAAACATTTTAATTCTATTTATAGAGTTTTTATTTGTTTTAAATATTTACTTGAGGGTCAAGAAAGCATATTGTAAATGTTTTAAAGCATCCTAACAGATCTAAAACATAACTAACTAAAGATCAAGGACAAGTTGTAAACCTTGGATCTAGAGTTAATTTGAAAAAGCGTGAATCAAGATTAGAGCTAGAAACTAGTATAAATAGATGTTCAATCATTCATAACAAACAAGACTTGGTAATTAGTTGATAAATAATAGTAGCCGTGGAGAGCATTTAAGCAGCAGAAGAGAATTCATGCAAAGTTCAGAAATAGATCAAAGCAGTTACCAAGAACACAGAAAGGCTACCGACGAGCAGAGACAAGGTATCATTCAATCACTCAAAGTGATTACATTTACATTGTAAGCTATACAAGATCTGTTATTAGAAATTAGAGATTGCATTCACTATCAGATCAACATTTATATTGTATTTTCATTCTAACAAGTGCATCACAACTAAAATCCTTTTGTAGAAGGTGGACTTAACAGTTCTTTGACAATTCTCTTAATAGAGTGCACACTTAAAACTGTTGCTAAAGCTTCAAATGAAGTAGATCTTAAAAGGTATGTACTCTAATACTCTTAACAGGGTAGATCATCAGAAGTGATCAATTGTAAGCCTTTACCAGCTCCCTTCTTATCTGCAGATAGTGAAGTTTTGTGGGTAGACATCCCCACCGCAATTTTTACTGCCTAACAGGAGTTTTTTGTGATATCATATCATGTGTTATGTTTTATTTAATTTCATGTATGTTTCTTGAATGTTTACACATGTAAAGAACTTATATTATGATTTCACATACATATAGAAAGATGAACAGATAGATATGTATATACAAATCTGATGACACAAAGGTTAATGGGCCAACCACATAAAAATTTAAAGAGGTACTGATTCACCCCTCCCCTCTCAGTACATCAGTCCAATAATTCCAACAATTGGTATCAGAGCTAAGTCTCTTTCTTGAAAAAGATTAAAGACTTAAGAGAAAATATCAACGTAATGGAAAAGTATAGACTAGACAAGACTATTGAGAATGAGCAGTTGCAAATTTAGATTTACTATGAGCAGTATAAAGAGGCGAGAGTAAGCATGAGAAAGTTTCTTGATGAAAGAAAGATCATGGCAACTAGGCTTAATGAAAAAGATTATCAAGAAGAGGAGATTCCAGATTACTTCAACTATGTTGAATCATCAACAAGAAAAGCTTCAAACACATCAGTAGAAGAGATCACAAGTCTACAAGAAGTTAATCTACATCTGACAGAGAAAATCAAGATGATGCAAATTGGTCAAGAGACTCGGATGGTAAAAATGATGGATGTCATGAATGATTCAAGAAAAGATGAATCAGAGAGGACATTGGCTATTGATGATAGGAGGAAAATTACAGAGAAGCTACAAGAAAAAGAATCAGAGATTCAAAGACTTACTGATCATCACCATGAGATTACCAACTAGATTATTCTTATGAGTCAAGAGGCAAACAGATTAAATACTGAACTCATTGAAAGGATACAGATCATCGGTGAGCTAAGGGAAGAAAATGAGAAACTAAAGCATGAGGTCAGAATTTAGAATCAACACAATGAATTGATCAAAAAAGTTGAAGATAGTAATAAAAGAATGGATGATTTCCTTGACTGTCAAAGAAGAGTCAACAACTACACAGGAATAGGGTACACCGACATTGGAGAATCATCTAATCAATCACATCAAAGGAATGTTTATGCAACTCCAAGGACCAAGAAGCTGTCATGCAATCACTGTGGAAAACCAGGCCACACCTCAAACATTTGAAGAAACAAAATGAAAGGTATTCCTCAATCACAATCTACTTTCATTGGCAATTGTTATAAATGTCACAAGCAAGGACACAAGGTGTATGAATGCAAATCCAAGATGACAAAACCAAAGAAGGAAACCTACATGGACAAGTACTGTCCTACCTGCAAAATGAATGGACATACATATCAGGAATGTTGGAAAAAGAATAAGAAAGCATGGACACCAAAAGAACCTAATAATGGCTACAAACCTATGAGAGTAGGTAACTCATATGTTTGGGATTACAACACATGGGTAAATTTCATATCATGTGGAAGGTTTGGTCATATATATGCCAACTATATGAGAAAATGGACTAGAAAACCAAGAGGATGGTTCAATCCAGGTATGGCATGTTTACATTGTCATAAGGTTGGACATGTGATAAAAGATTGCAAAGACTGACTGACAGAAACAAGCACTTATCCCAATGGAAACACCATTGATGACATCAAGAAGATGAAAAATAAGATGTGGGTAAAAGCCACAAATACTAAAGGTGCTGGAACAAGCAATGCAAATGATGATGCCCCATCCAATGGATCTAGTGGCATCACTATCTCCAACTAAATTGCACAAGTAAGTATGGAACTGCATTATGACAAGTTGTATTATGCTTTGGTTCCATTCACATATTGATCATATAGACAAATTAGCATTATTGAAGATGCACTATATTGTTACTTGTAATATTATTGAAAAACAACCATTGGTTATTGGGTACAAATTAGCATCGGTGAAAACACACAGAATAGCTAACACTACTTACCGGAATGTATCAGTCATTACACAAAATCCAAGTCGCTAAGTGTAAATTGAAAAACATCGATAATCCTTGAGCTGACAGAAGTTGTCATCACCACTGTACCGATAATCATCGGTGAAGTCACCAAAGCTGCTAGCAACCCTGACAGTTTGTGCCTACACCGAAGATGTTATTTATGTCTCAATCGATGAACTCAGTCTTTGTATACCGATGAGTTGTTGGGCATTAACGACAACTCAGGGCACAAAATTTATAAAAAGGGCGACGGAAGAACTCATTTCACACCCACAATTTTTGAGCAACCAAGATTCTAACACATCTCAAAGGATTCACAAGCGATCATAGAGATTCAGTAAGTACCTACATTCATCGACCGCACTATTTAAATTATGAAAAACCCTAAATTTATGAACACGATGGCATCTAATTCAAGAGTTGAAAAGTTGAAAGAGGATAAGAAGAAAATAATAAATCTTATTAGAAAAGGCACTTGTGTTAAACCTAAATACAAGATGCACCCAAAAATTGCATCACAACCTGATGATTCCAGAGCATTCTCCAGAATCCCACCTAGAGTTTTGCTGGTAGAGGACGTAAGGTCCTGTATACATTGCAAGATCTCAAAATTTGGAGATCTGGACCTAGATAATGCCTATAAGGCACTTTGTGATGATGCTATAAATCTAAAAGAAGAGCACAAGTATTTGGAAGTGAAAGGTCTCACGAATGCATTACACTTTCCCAGAGTTTTCAAAATAGAATGGATACAGATAGTACTCAGCAGAATGCATAACCAGACTTTATAGCTTAATAAGCCAAAATGAATAACAAAGGATGTTATTCATGCAGTTACTAGATATCCTACAATCAACAAACCACAATCTCACAAGCACCCATCCCTGAAGGAAGTGGAAAAGCTAACTGGTGAAAAATCAGACAAAAGAGCTCTCAAGGTCAACACTATCACCGATGAAGAACTCAAATTTGGTGCATGTGTGGTAGGGTACAAGATCTTCCAAGACAGCATAATGAATAGCATAGAAAGCACTGCTATGAGCACAACTTACAAGATCATCAAACAAGGAAAGAAGATGGATCTTGCAGAGATTTTGTTGAATCAACTTGAGGAGAACTTGAACACCATAAGATCTTCAAAGAAAAATACTTGTAAGTTTGGTTTACTTTTAAGAATACTTTCCTTCCATAGGTAAAGTAGTATGGGATAATAGAAAACATGTAACCATACAGATATGTGAGTATATAAAGTCATTAGGAACATATTTTGATGACCTAAGGAATGAATATTTCAAAAGTATTAAGGAAATGTTGCAAGCTAGGACAAGGATACCTAAAATTTTGATAGAAAAATACAAAGAGGATATATGCTTTATGGTAGATACTGATTTTACCTATATCCAAGCAGCAGTATCTAGGAAATTCTGGCTATCACATTTAGAATATGAGATCAAAATAGGACAAGCCACTGAGTGCATCAAGGCACTATTGAATGAACCAGTTAACAACAAGCAAGCAAGATTTGGCACCTGTGAAGAAGCCAAACCAAAGATCAAGATAGATCTTGTTGTCAAGAAAAATGTAAACAAGAAGGACAAGATTGTTCAAATCTTAACCAAGAAATTTGTAGTTATTGAAGAAGGTGAAGAGGAAATAGATGGTAAGGAGGAACAAACTAAAGGATAGTCACCTATCAGTGAAAAGATAGAAAAGAATGACTCAGAGGGTATAAAGTCAAATTCTCCACCTCCTCCTCCACCTAAGAAAGCAAAAAGAACAATCGCTTCAAGAACAAGAAGCAAAACTACAAAGGAATCAACTCCTTCACCACTAAAGAAAGGTACAGTGAGAACATACAAGAGAAAACCGGTCTCACCAAAGGAGCAACAGACCAAAAGAAGGAAATTGGTTAGGACACAAGAGGATCTACAAGACTCAGCTATGGATGAAGCTAATGTAGAAATACAAAAAGAAAAAGAACCGTTGGTCCCCACAAACATTGATGAAATATGTAAAAATATTTTAGAATCACAGTTTATTTCTAATCCTAACATTAGGAAATGGTTAAAGTTTGATTCAGAGGATCAAAACAAAATTGAAGAAGCTATAATTGGAAAAATGTGCAAACATCATTATGTTCCACTACAATTCTCAGAATATGACATTCCCAAGGAACTAATAGAGAGATTATCTGCTAGATGGACATTTGCACTACATCAGGAAAAAGAAATAAGAGAAAGAGTACTTGTCACTCTTATGCCTTCTGATTCAAAGAAGGAAGAAATAACTGAGATGATGAAGAAGTATGAAAATAATTTCTCACCAAAAATGAGAGCATTCAGATTTCTCAAAGGGAAGCTAATTGATCTTGATTAGGAAAGCATTAAGAAGTGGTGCAAGATACTCAAAAAGCCCACTAAGGAAGCTAGCCCAGAGAAGGAAAACATCATCATCAAAGATAGACAAGATGACTCATCTGTGGAATTGGATAAAGAAGAGAGTGAAATAGCAGGCCCCAAGCATATTGACATTATAGATGAATTATGGCCCGACACTACTCTTGACAAAACTCAGAGTGAGGAAAGCCAAAATCCACCAAGTCCAATTCATATTGACTTGAGTAATGAAGAAGAGGTTACCAAAGAAGATTTGACAATAAAAGGTAACATAACTGATGATATCAATGATGAATCATGCTTGGATAACATTATCAATGACACTGCAAGAAAAGACCCTATAGAAGAGGTGCAAAAAGATGAATATATTGATGTTGCACAAGGTAATACCGACGGACAGGATACACTTACTAGCAATGCAGAGGTCAATACACTGACCAACATGAAAATTTTAATGCAAGCTATTGATATTGAATCAATTCAGGAGAAATCATCTAAGAAAGATTATGATATACCCAAGGACATGGGTAATGATGAAAATAAAGATGCATCAGATACTCACAAAGATACAGATACACAAATGAAGGATGCAACTAACACTCAACAAGAGTTGTCTATTGAAAAAGACAAAGGTGAAAATACTAAAACAGATGAAACATTGGGACAGGATGAAGAGAAAGAAAAGAGTGAAAAAGTCAAGAAGGCTGAGAGCATGAAAGAAAAGGAAGATAATTTTTTTGATACACCCAAGGCCAATGGGGAGACATCTTCACAAAACTAACCGGTGGACTCAGAACAAAAGCAACAAGATGCTTCATCTTCTCGACCCTCACCCACACAATCCATCCAATCTCAAGGTCTACAAATGGTAGTACACCAATCTGCCAAATAGCCAAAGAAGAAGAAGAAAGTAATGAAGAAAGATATCTTGGTGGTAACACTTGATGAGGTAATAGAAATAACCAAGTGGGATGTATCTACTTTAGATACTGAAGCACTTCAAAAGTTTGGAGTGATGTGTCAGAGAAAAGAAATACAAGAGAAAATGAAAAAGGCACATAGAGAAGCCCAAGCACTTGATAAAGCAAGGGACATTCTACACCAACTTGTTCTAGATATCAAAATTGAAAATGACATATCAGTCATGGAACAAATAGAAGTTTTTACCGACGATATCACAAATCAAAATGTAGATGCAGAGAAGGCAATGGAAGAACAAGCATAAATGAAATATCAACACAAACTAGTTTAAAAGATCATCCAAGAAGTGGCAAAGAACAAGGTAAAGCTATCTAAACTAACAAGTCAATTAGAACCTATGATTGATGAAGTTGTTACTTTAGTTCAGAAATTTTTCACATTAGAAAATTTTGCAAAAGAAAATAGTGATAAGCTATCACAACTAGATTCAGATCTAACAACTAGTGCACAAAGTTTAAGCTCTGATGCAAACACTATAAAGCTGCATCATGAAAAGATCATAGAGGTAAATAGATTGAGACAAGAGATATGGGATGCAGAGATACAATTTAGAAATGAGGTTACAGAGCTACAAGCTCATATTTTGCCAAACCTCACCACTCTGCAACATCATATAACATATGCACGAAATCTAATCACAACCCCAACAATTTCTATGGTAGACAACATATATGACATGCATGTGAGAATATCACTTGAGCATATGGCACTTGCGAATTTAAAGGAGAAATGGGAGAACATGATGGAGGAAATCAAAGCCTCACACTCTCAAATTTTTGACAAGTTGTAAGTACCTTTGCCCTCATTATCAAAAAAGGAGGAATATATACAAATGTACAATATACTTTAGTAAAAAAAAGAAAAAGGAGGAATGTATACATATGTACAAAATACTATATGAGGATATGTATAATGTATGTAGAGCAAGAATAAATATGTACATAAACTTACACATACCAGCATATGCATAGGGGGAGTCATTTCATGACTAAGGAAGAAGTATACACAGGTGTACATACTAATGTATCAAGTATGTTGCACATATCAGTTTTTGATACTAATGTAAAAGGGGGAAATTGATGACATTAAGTTTTGCCATTAGTATACTTAAAGTGAAAAACATGATAAAGGTCATCAGTATAGGCATGACCGACAGACGGCAAGCATACCTGATGAGACAAAAATGTCTATCATAAAAATGCTAAGTATAGACTTGATTGACGAACAATGACAAGAGTAAAACCGACGACAAGCATAACCAATGATACAGTTTTGAGAACATCATCGACGGAGCAGAAAAGGCATACCCAATGAATAGTTTAATTAAGGAACATCGACGGAGAAGAAAACCGACAGAACTGACAGAACAGCCCGACCATCAGAACTGAAAATTAGCTACAAAACTCACAAATAGTGGATCTGACTTTACACGTCAGATAAAACATTGTAATTCTATTTATAGAGTTTTTATTTGTTTTAAATCTTTACTTGAGGGTCAAGAAAGCATATTATCAATGCTTTAAAGCATCCTAACAGATCTAAAACATAACTAACTAAAGATCATGGTTATATAGTCAGAAAATGGAAGCACTTCCATTGTAGACGTGTTTAGCCTTCCGAAGAAGTGGTTTGGGGTCATGAAAAGTTCCTTGAATGGGTTCCTAATCTTGACATGGCTTCTCCCCTATTTTGTCCCTCTTTCCACTCCTGATTAGCTTGATTTCTACATTCTGACCTACAGACTGGTGATTCTGGGCTTTAGGGTCAAGGTCGACCTTTCAGGTCTATGTTGACCTTGACCCTGACCTAGGTCAAGGTCAACCTCAAACCTGACCTAGGTCAAGGTCGACCTCGACCTTGACCCAGGGTTCAGATCCTGGGGTCTTACATTTTTTGGAGGTCAGCCTTTGCAAAAAGTATTTCCCGCTTCTAGGTTGGTTGTTTCAGGTTCCGAAGTGTTGATTCCTAAATTATATTTAATATAGTTCCTCTCCTAGGGGTAAAGGCTTTAATGGGAATTTAATCCTCCTATGTAGGCCTTCTTAGAAGATTGTGCCCTAATTTCATATAAAAGGGAAGCTTTCTCTCTCATTTTCTCTAAGTCTTCTAAGGGTGATCAAGCATTCTCAAGCTATCTTAAAGTGTGATTCAAGCAAGCAATCAAGCAAGATTTCAAGCAAGCATCCATCCATTCAAGTATCCATTTTTATGAAGGAGATCCATTGGAGGCCATTGAAGGATTGAGGCTACATAGTGCCCTTTTGGTGATCTCTCCATCCACCTTCTTCCAAGCCTATTCCAAATTCAAGAACCCATTCAAGACTTGGTGTTGGAGATCTATAAGAAAGAGATTGAAGACATCCTACCTTTCTACATTCTACATTTTAAGCATACTTGTGGATTCAAGGATTCAAATCTGCCACAAGGACTCTTTCAAGCAAGGTGAATTTATGCATTTACTTTGTCCATTTCTGTAATTTCAATTACATATATTTGAGGTTAATTCCAAAACTGAGCTTTGACCAAGGCAAACCCCTCCCACACAACAAACAATCTCTTTTTTCTTGCAGGTACAGGTACAAAACAATTGATTTGAGACCAGATATGGATACCCTTTTTGGTTTTCTTTCAGACAGCGTGAACAAAAATTTTGTCAGACCTGTGTAGGTCAGGGTCGACATTATTGGGTCAGGGTTGACATTTGTGGGTCAAGGTCGACCTTTTTCATAATACGACATCAGAACGGAAAAATATTTCTGGGTTTTGTTCGTCTCTACGTTTCAGTTTGGTATCAACTATCAATTTTTCCAGAAATAGTCTACAGACCTCAGAAAACAACATTCTTTGATCTACAATATTTCAAGGTTAGTGCATTTCTCCTACTACTTCAATTACTGTCATACATCATTTCTATACATATAATTAATAGAATTTAAGGTATCTCCTTTGTTATTGTCCTTTCCAAATAGTTGATTCATTTGTGCATTTTCCCTTCCTTAGGGTGGATCAATTTGGATCTTCCATTTGTGCATTTGGAAATAAAAGAGGAACATCTTATCTTCTCCTTAATTACAATATACAATCAATCAATTCAATTCAATTAAGGTTAAGGAATTCAATACAATTTACACATCAACATATCTCTATTTCAATCCTTCCTTTTACATTTTAGTAAGAAGAAGAAAGAATCTAGTTACTTATATTACAATGGTCAAGTTGTAAACCTTGGATCTAGAGTTAATTTGAAAAAGCGTGAATCAAGAATAGAGCTAGAAACTAGTATAAATAGATGTTCAATAATTCGTAACAAACAAGACTTGGTAATTAGTTGATAAATGATAGTAGCCATGGAGAGCATCTAAGCAGCATAAGAGAATTCATGCAAAGTTTAGAAATAGATCAAAGCAGTTATCAAGAACACAGAAAGGCTACCGATGAGCAGAGATAAGGTATCATTAAATCACTCAAAGTGATTACATTTACATTGTAAGCTATACATGATCTGTTATCACCAATTAGAGATTGCATTCACTATCAAATCAACATTTATATTGTAGTTGCATTCTAACAAGTGCATCACAACTAAAATCCTTTTGTAGAAGGTGGACTTAACAGTTCTTTAAGAAATCTCTTAATAGAGTGCACACTTAAAAGTGTTGCTAAAGCTTCAAACAAAGTAGATCTTAACATGTCTCCAATCTAATACTCTTAATAGGGTAGATCATCAGAAGTGATCAATTGTAAGCCTTTACCAGCTCCCTTCTTATCTGTAGATAGTGAATTTTTGTGGGTAGACACCCCCACCATAGTTTTTACTTCCTAACAGGAGTTTTTTGTGATATCATATCATGTGTTATGTGTTATTTACTTTCATGTATGTTTCTTGAATGTTTACACATGTAAAGAACTTATATTATGATTTCACATACATATAGAAAGATGAACATATAGATAGGTATATACAAATCTGATGACACAAAGGTTAATGGGCCAACCACATAAAAAGTTAAAGAGGTACTGATTCACCCCTCCCCTCTCAGTACATCATTCCAATAATTCCAACATAGTGACTGTATTGTTTGCTACTGCTCTCATTTATTGAATGACAAAAACTCTAATAGCATATACATGCAGTAAGGTTCTTAATATTTTACTTACCATTGTCTCATCTTCAAGTGTACCTCCAACTCATCGTATAGAATTGACTACTTCTTTGATTCTTTTGTTGTACTGTGTGATTTTTTCTCCTTCTTTCATTCTGAGATCATGAAAATTTCCTCTAAGGCTTTCTACCTTGGCTCTCAGAACATTTTTATCACCTCCATGTACAAGCTTCAGGTTGTCCCACATCTTCTTTGTAGTTTTACAATCTTTGACATCTTCAAATTCAGCATCAGAGAGTGAGGAAGAAAGCTCTATGACCATGCAATTGTGCTCATTCTTATCTCTTAATTGATCTATTGTTAATGCTCCTATGGGCAACACATATTCAGTATATAGGAATTGAGTAACATCATTACCAATACCTGATAAGTGGAGTCTTATCCTGCGTTTCCATGAAGCAAAGTTGTCTTTGTTTAGCTTGGGCACATCTCATCTGCTCATCTTGTGATCTTTAGCTTAGGTATTGAAACCTTCCTTTCTAAGCACACAAGCTCTGATGCCAATTGTTAGTAATAACTGAGAGGGGGGGTGAATCAGTGGCCTCAACAATTTATCCTTCAAACTTAACCACCAATCTATAAATCTCAGATTATTATGTCCCTACAAGATGTATGCCATGAAATATTGATAATGATTAACTATCTGTCGGTTTTCTCTATCAATCCTTATTCTTTCATGATTACTGATAGGCAGTATAACTATTTACTGAAACTCGGTAAATAAGCAGAGTATAACAGTCAATCTAGAGTTAGCTATGTAAGATGCAAAATAGTAAAGAAATGAATCATACACACATAACACATAAATTTTAATAGGAAACCCTATTAAGGGAAAAACCACTAGGGCCGGTACCCCAAATTTTCACTCTTCTGAAGTGAGCCCTGTTAGGAGCCAACCATGTTAAAGGTTACAAACACACTGTTAAGTGCGACCTTGTTTGTGACCTTGTTAGAGGATTTTATACATAGAGGTTGTCACTTAGTATCGAGCACAGTGATTTTTTTAGTGGCTAATATTCGCCAATTGGCTAATTTTTGAAATTTGAGAATCCAAATTTGGCTAATAATTCAAGATTTAAGGCGACCTAAATCGCCAAACTGTTACAAAATTTTATTTTAGAAATATTTAAATCGCCAAATAATTTATTTTATTAAAAATTTGAACTCAAATATTTGCTTGATATTTGATAGATGGTTAGATTCAATTCGCCTAAATTTTATCAGTTATTATAGAAATCTAAATTAATTCACCAATAATATATCATAATTGTTAGTTATAGTAGGGTTGTGTTACCAATATTAGTTGTCATTATTGATTTAAAATATAATCTAGTGATCTTCATTATATTCCATGAGGAAAAAATGTTACTATCTTATTTGTAACGCTTATTGGGGCTAAGGTTTCCTTTGGATTGTTGATAAATCAATGACACTAAAGAAATTTTGGGTCCTATTATAATAATAAAAATAAAGATACATTTATCTCACACAATACAATGAGGAATATTTGATTATATTTTAAATAAATGGTAGCAACTAGATACTATAGAGTTCCCTTAAACCCATCAAAGATTTTCATAGTTAGCCTAATAATTTTCTATAAGAACTCTTTTTTCTTTAAATATAATTATTTTCCATGGTCATTAATGAAGTTTTGGTTATTGCTTGAGATTCACCAATATTTTCTACAAAAAAATTGTGATTAAAAAATATTCACCAATACAAATAATTTGTTTTTCCAAAAAATTGAGAGATTTGTCAATAGGAATTAATATTTTTAAAAATAAAATGAAAGATTCGCCAGGATTTTATATATTTTTCTAGAGGGGGGTTTCTTAAAGTTATCCCTGATCGGGCATCTATTGCTACCATCCTTGAATCAGCCTCCTTCTTAGACTGTCAATAGTTATCAGGCAAGTCCAATGCTACTTTCATGAATCAACCTTTTTGGCACTCCTTGAGATGTACCTCAATATATAGAATATTGTTAAGTCCTGCTCGGTTAAGAGACTTGATGCTTCAATGGTTAAACTAAAACACTATGACCTATTCATATTGCAACTTGAATTGCAGATTTTCAGATTTATTTAAGTACATTACCTCTCTGACCAATGTATCAATTCAATCCTTGTGCTCCATACTTTTTTCTCTGTGATGCTGTGTTCACTGTTTGTCGGTGTCTACAGAATTCCTCAACTCTCCTTCAGCTTGTTTGATCAGCACTACATGAAGTTGTTCTTCATCAGTTTCTCTTCAGCATCCTTTTTTTTATTCACTCCCCTTAATCTCATTCGTAAATGAATTAAGCTTGTCTCTTATATAGACATAATATTCATTGTTTCTTGGTTCTTGATTCTTGGCATGATAAACAATCCAACCAATTAGATTTAAAGAATAACTCCTGATTTGTCTCGTAGATATCTTCTAGCCAACTGTACAAATCATCTTTAAATCAATCACTTATCTCTTGTCGAATAAAACAAAGTAGACAACTAGTTAAGTCTATATTTAGCTCTGCTAGCTAGATATTTTGTTGTTTTCTAAACTCTTTTTTCTATCGGTAACCACTGCAGTTAGTCATCGATGACAACTGATTGATCCATTGGTGAGATTCCAGTTAGCTTTGTGATCTCCGTCTGTCGGGCATCATTCAAATTTTACTCATTGGGAAACCTTATGACTTTTCTCATCGGGCATTCTATGGTTTTGCTTCATCAGAAAATAATATGCTTATGATCATCGGGTATCACTGTGACTGTTCTTCTTTTCTCTATCCATCGATGTGCACTCTGTCGGTGTTGTTTGTCACTTAGTGAATACTTGACTTTTAAGCATTGTTGAAAGCATAAATTTGGTTCCTTTGGTTCTCTGAATTCTTTGGCATTATGTGCATGACCGTACAGATGATATCAAGATGACATCAATGACAATACAGTCCATTAACTGATTTGATGACCTGCATTATCTTTTTTAAAGGAAGAAAATTGATATTGATATATTTATGTTTATGTTGATTTGGTTAGGTTTGAAATGTGTTGTATTTCCTTAACCTTTACATTTAATTATAGTTTATGTATGTGTGTGGTAATGTGATTAAGCATATAGGGGGAAGGAAGATAAGATGTTCCTCTTTTATCCCCAAATGCACAAATGAAAGATCCAAGTTGATTAACCCAAGAGAAGGATCAATACACAAATGAATCAACCATTTAGAAATGAGAGTAAGGAAGAAGATCTTAAATTCTGTTAATTGACAATGTAGATATGATATATGATAGTAATTGAAAAGGATGAGAGAAATTACTAACCTTGAAGAATTACAGATCAAATAATGTTGTTTTCTGAGGTTTGTAAACTATTTCTAGAAAATCTAAAGTATGATCTAGAACTGAAACGCAGAGACGAACAAAACCCAGAAATATTTTTCCAATCTGACACTATCTCATTAAAAATGTTGACCTTGACCCACAAATGTCACCCCTGACCCAATAATCTTGACCTTGACCTACATGGCCTCGACAGAAAATCTGTTTGCGGAGCCCGAAAAAAAGCTGAAAAGGGTATCCATATCTAAGTCCAAATATGCAGTCCTGAGACTATACCTACAAGAAAAAGAGGTTTGTTTGTTGTGGGGGAGGGGTTTTCCTTGGTCAAACCCTTGGTTTTGGAATTAACCTTATAATTGAATTGAAATTGCATAAATGTAAACAAAGTAAATGCACAAATTCACCTTGCTTGTAAAAGTCCTTGTGGAGGATTCGAATCCTTGAATCCATAAGTATGTATGCACCAATGGATCTAGAATTTAGGATGTCTTCAATCAATTTTTTGTTGATCTTCAATGCCAAATCTTGAATGGGTTCTTGATTATGAAGAGGCTTGGAAGAAGATGGATGGAGAGATCACCAAAAGGGCACTATGTAACTTGAATCCTTCAATGGTCTCCCATGAATCTCTTTGAATGCTTGAAGGCTTGATGGTGGATGAATCCTTTCTTCAAATTTTTCTTGATTGCTTGCTTGAATCTTCACTTGATGATGTTTCTCAATTTCTCAAGGATGCTTAAGCTTCAATACAGGACTTAGAGAAAATGAGGGAAGAAAGGCTCCCTTTTATATGAAATTAGGGCACAATCTTCTAAGAAGGCCAACATAGGAGAATTAAATTCCCATTGAAACCTTTACCCCTAGGAGAGGACCTAAGTTAAATATAATTTAGGAATCACTACTTCAGAACCTGAAACAACTGACCCGGAAGCGGGAAATAACTTTTGCAAAGACCGACATCCGAAGACTGTGGGACCCTGAGATTTGAACCCTGGGTCAAGGTCGAGGTTGACCTTGACCTAGGTCAGGGTCGAGGTCAACATAGACCCAAAAGGCTGACCCTAACCCTGAGGTCAAAGATCTCAAATCTGCAGTCCAGGATGCAAAAATCAGGTTGGAAAGAAGTAGAAGTAGGGGCAGAACAGGGGGAAAGCCAAGTCTAGATCAGGAACCCATTTAAGGTGCTTAACATGACCCCAAACCACTTACTCAAAAGGCTAAACCAGTCTACCATGGAAGTGCTTCCATTTTTCAACTATACATTTAGCCCCCACTTTAGCAAGAGTATGGACTCAACGCAAACTCTTGGTAAAGGAAATCATAGAGAAAAGACAACCTTATTGGAATCAAGAGGGACAAATAAATCCTCAAGCCCCAAAGGGACTTAATTCTTTATCAACCCTAAGATCACAATAAGAGAGACACCACTTTAAAGAGAGAAAAAGAGAGAGGGCATGATTATCTTTCCCAATGAGAACTTATGTCTCATTGTGAACCACGCAAAAAAGCGTAACTGGGAAGATAGAGTTGAACTACCTAGTGAATGTAGCTACTCACTAGTCAACCCATCGGGGAGATCCGTTCTTAAAGGGATAAAAAATATTGTAAATTTAAAACTGGCAGGATCAAGGGATTTGTGTAATTTTAAACTAGAGGGATCAAGAGATCCTAAAAAGTAAAATGACCATGCTTTAAGGATTAGTTTTTAATCCATAAGGGGAAAAAGTTTTTAAGTCTTGAAAGCTATTTTGAATGTGTGTGTATGCAAAAAGTGAGTAGAGCATATGCCCCCATGTTAAAGTAATTGCTAACACTTTAACAGGAGCAATGACTTTAACATAAATATAAACAACTCTACGGATTACGTATCCACTACGAGATGCCCCCAAACAAAGACAACTCAAGGGAAATAAAACATAAACATACACAAGAACACATAAGGGATCTACCTACTGTGGGGTTAGAATGATCATAAGATAACATGTACATATGAATATGATATTATTTCAAATGAATTGATATCATTCCCCAAAGAAAGTAGAACTACAATCACAATGGAGGAAACAAAACTTGAGGGTTACGAAGAAGAATCTTTTCGGAGCACAACTTGGAGACCAAAAAGAATTAGCGCTACCATGTCGCAGATCCAAGTAGACTATAAAAGGAAAAAAATTATGAACAATAGCACAAGTACAACATAACATGAGACAACATATAGAAAAGTAAATATACATATAGAATAATTGTACAACAGGGTTGATTCCTTTATCACTTTGCACCAACGAAGTAACAAGGATCGTATAAAAGATTATAACAAACATTTAGCAAATACATTACGAGAGAATCACATTACAACATGCAAACACAAAAAGGGCTACCCTAAAAGATAAGCCAATCAAGCACACTGTGGACCCTCCCCATCTTTATTTATGTCATTGATGGAAGGTGGGAAACTCGCAAGAGGGACTATATCCAATACAGTAGGAATGATAGCCAGTTCCAAACAAAGATCCTCTTGAGAATCACAATGCTCAATACTAGGTGTAATTGTTAACTGAGTTGAACGCATATGAGGTAGATCAATATCAAGATCAATGGTCTCATATTCATCACTAAGATCAATAGGATCATCGAGAGAGTCCTCCTCATCAAAGTTGATTAAAATGGGTTCTAAGATGCAAATAGGATCATCATACTCATTCATCTTAACATCTTTGTGAATATCAACATTTAACGCATCAGGCATGGGTTGATCAAAAGAAGGTAAGGAGTTATGAATAACAGAAGCATGAGCTCTTGCATTATCTCTACGCTTCTAACAATGCTCATTAGCATATTTGTTACATTTAGCTTTGGTTGGCATATTTTGAGAACTAGGAGGAATGACAATAGGTTCCTTCACAGGTTCTATGGGAGGATTCTCAATAGGTTGCGATGAAATAATAGAATTTTGATTAATATCATTAGCAAAAATGGATAAAGGAGGTATTGCGGGAGTAGGCAAAGGACCACAGTTGGAATCTATCCGAGGAATACTTAACTCAGCAATTTTGTGATGTTTTTAAGCTTGGTATGAGCGAAAGAGATGATCAGGGCGAGGAGGACATGAGTTAGGTAATGAGGGCCAAAATAAATCGAGAGTAGCACAATCTCTAGGCCTAGAAGGTTGATACAAACTATGTTTAATCATTTTTACTTCTCCATTATGAATGAACTTAGGAAATTTATAAATGGGAGAAGAAATATCATGCATAATGGTTATCCAAGGTAAACCAAATTTGATTTGAAATTGATCAGAAGTAGGAATAATGATGAAGGTAGTATCTACAACTTTACCACAAAGTTCAATAGGTAAGTTAATAGAACCAAGTGCAGGATAAAGAAAACCATTACATGTTTGGATCCATGCATCAGATGGATCATAACAATCACATTGTAGTCCTTTCATAAAAAGAGTTTCCTTAGTAATGACATTTATTAGATATGTGGGATCAACTAGACAACCATGAGTAGGTATCTTAGCAATCCTAGCATAGATATAAAGGGGACCATCGGGATCCTTAATCGTTTTAGAATCATCAAAGGTAATTAAAAGTTCCCTAGGTCGTTTATCCATAGTTTGTTTTTGAGGTTTAGGTGGAACTGGAAGCTAAAGTAGAGGTGAATAATCTTGAATAATAGGTTGAGATGAAACAACACCCTCCACATGATTCACAATGTGATTAAGATCACCCATCTTTGAATCGTAAACAATATCCACAGAAGATGGTTGAGCTATAGTATTAGTATCATGTGTAGGTAAAGGATTCGTATAGATTTGGAGGTTTTGATTAGGAGGAGAAACATATTTATTCTCATTACCATCAAAATTATCAACAGTAAAAGCCTTGGAATCAATTAAATCTTGAATTTTATGTTTTAGAGAGTAACATTTTTTGGTATCATGGCCATTATGGCGATGGTATTGGAAGAAATATTTAGAATTGAAGGATTTTGAAGCTATCATAGTGGGAAGAAGAGGTCGAATAGGAGGCAAGGTAATCGTATTAGCACTTAACAACCTACTCATTATAGAATGCAAAGTTTCAGAGAGAGGAGTAAACGTACGATTCATACAGAAGGTAGTGGATGCAGAAGTGGCATTGTTGGATGTAACCACAACTTGATCAGCAACCGCATTCGTCTATTTATTAATATTGACATAGTTGTTAGGTTTCTGGAATTTATTAGGATTAGGAGCATTGTCACTCTTATCAACTAGAACAGGAGCCATTGGATTGTTGCTCTCAAACTAACTCACTTGTAATTGATAATGGTGAAGTGTTGCACATAGTTGTTGAAAGGAAGTAAATTCAGTAAGCAGAATCTTATCTCTAATATCCTTTTGTAAATTTGAAATAAACATATGTTGAATATCAATATCAAGAACAGGATAAGAAATTTGAGCATGCAAATGCTTAAATCTACCAATAAAATCAATCAATTTTTCCTTTATGTTTTGTTTACAATGCATTAAATTAGATAAGGACACTTGTGGACCAATGTTATTTTGAAATTGTTGGATAAAAGCATTGGCAAGTTTAGGAAAAGAATCAATGGAATAAGGAGGTAAAGAAAAATACCATTGTAAAGCTTTATCTCAAAAATTTCTAGCAAACAATTTAGCTAAAATCCTATGGTCATGAGCATAATCACTACAAAGGATTTGGAATGTTTTAACA